>APFE030923582.1:0-14676 GCA_000404065.3 Pinus taeda | reverse complement strand
AAAGATCAGACAGAAGATGATGCCATCAATAACTTCATTAGTCAAACTGAATCTAGATCTCACACACAGTGCTTTATGATAGAAGCAGCCTTTGATAGTGAGCTAGAAGAAGACTCTTTAAAAGATCCACATGACCAAACAATACCAGTAACTGTTGTTGCCAATAGTAAAGTAGTGGAAATCGAACCTGGTAAGACTCTAAACATCAACGCCAACCTCACCCGAGATCAAGAAACAAAGCTTGTGAATCTGTTACAAAAATATAAGGAAGCATTTGCGTGGGATTACCCTGACATGAAGGGGATTGATCCTCAATTATGTACCCACCATATCTATATAGAAAAGGATGCAAGACCTATTCGACAGCCACAAAGAAGACTCAACCCCCATCTAAAAGAGATAGTAAAAGCCGAACTTCAGAAACTTTTGGATGTTAATTTTATTTGTCCCATCTCTGACAGTAAATGGGTCTCTCCCCTAGTGGTGGTACCCAAGAAAAATGGAAAATGGAGGATTTGCGTGGATTACAGGGAGTTAAATAAGGCCACACAGAAGGATCACTTTCCCCTCCCATTTATAGATCAAGTATTGGACACTTTGGCAGGAAAGAATTTTTTTTCTTTTCTGGACGGCTTCAGCGGATATAACCAAATCCAAATTGCCCCTGAAGACAAGGATAAAACTACCTTTACTTGTCCTTGGGGAATGTTTGCCTATCGAGTACTACCTTTCGGCCTATGTAATGCCCCTGCTACATTCCAAAGGGCTGTCCTCAACATCTTTGCAGATTTAATAAACGACAGACTTGAGGTGTACATGGATGAATTTACACCATATGGAGAAGATTTTGATCCAGCTCCGGATACCATGGAAAAATTTCTACAACGTTGTATCGCTACCAAACTTTGTCTGAGGCACGAAAAATGTTACATGATGATGACAGAAGGGCTCATTCTAGGGCATTACATTTCAGCAGCTGGCATCCAGGTAGACCCGGCCAAAATTCAGATTCTTTTGCTTATCCCTACCCCCACTACTCAAACAAAGGTACACAGTTTTCTTGGATTTTTTGGATATTACGGACGATTTATAGAACATTATTCACGTGTTGCTGCACCTCTATATGCTCTAACTGGTAATGTTGATTTCTTGTGGACAGAAAAATGTGACCAGGCTTTTAAGGAATTGAAAAATTTGGTATCAACAGCCCCAGTCCTTCGAGGACCAAACTGGAATTTGCCATTCCAAATCTCATCTGATGCCTTAGATACCACAATTGGTGCAGTCCTGGGGAAAGAAAAGGATAAGAAGCCATATGCTATTTATTATATCAGCAAAAATTTATCCCCTACCGAACTCAATTATACTGTTACCGAAAAAGAATTCCTGGCTGTAATACATGCTGTTAACAAATTCAGACATTATATTACAGGCTATCCTGTTGTGTTATATACAGACCATTCTGTTATCAAATATTTGGCAAATAAACCTGTTACGAATGCTAGATTAACTAGATGGTTGATCTTATTGCAGGAGTTCGACATCACAATCAAGGATCGACCTGGCAAGGAAAACCCTGTAGCCGATTTTCTCTCACGAATACCAAAATCCATTGAAACAGCAGTGGTAGAAGACCAATTTCCTGATGAACACCTGTTTGCTGTTGCTGTTCGAACACCCCGGTATGCTGATGTCGCCAATTACCTTGCAGTAGGTAAGCTAACAAAACACTTAACCCCTCAGGAATGGAAGCAGATTGTTCAGAAGAGCACTCGATTTTCGTGGATTGGAGGCCATTTGTTCCATACAGGGGCAGATATGCAAATCAGGAGTGTATTCGAGAGGACGAGATCTTCGACATCTTAAAAGCTTGCCATGACGGACCATGCGGGGGACATTTTGCCGAAAAAAGAACTGCACACAAAGTACTACAGACAGGATACTACTGGCCTACAATTTTCAAAGATGCGAAAAAATTTGCACAAGCCTGTGACAGTTGTCAGCGAGCAGGAAAACCTACCCAAGCCGATGAAATGCCTCTGAGACCACAATTGGTCATTGAGCCATTTGAACGATGGGCTCTTGACTTCGTCGGACCCATTAATCCTCCATCAAATCAGAGGACATACATTCTGGTGGCAACTGACTATGTTACTAAATGGGTCGAGGCTGAAACACTACCTAAGGCTACAAAGGACTCGGTAATACAATTCTTGTTCCATTTGTTTGTACGTTATGGACTTCCGAGAGAAGTAATCACAGATGGTGGACCACAATTTGTTGGAAATAAATTAGCTGCAACACTTAACAATTATCATGTCTAACATAAGATCACTACCCCATACCATCCGCAGGCAAATGGGCAAGTAGAGAGTAGTAATAAGGTCATAGAATCAATTTTAACAATTGGGCCGCTCGGCTACCTGAGGCACTGTGGGCCTATAGAACCACATGGAGAAGTACGACAGGCTATTCGCCTTATCTATTAGTGTTTGGAAAACAACCAATTTTTCCCATAGAATTTGAAATCCAAACACTATGAACCGCACAAGAAGTTGGCCTAGATTTGAGTGAGGCGCAAATCAATCGACTACAACAGGTCAATGAGTTGGACAAAATTAGGCTCTCTACATTACAGAATACAACGTTGATTCAGCAACAGCGAGCTAAGTGGCATGATGCACTTATTAAGAATAAAGTCTTTCATGAAGGAGATTGGTCTCTGCTATACGACTCTAGGTTTCAGGACTTCCCGGGAAAACTCCAGACTCGATGGTTGGGACCATACGAAATCTAGAAGGTACATGACAATGGGACCCTTACCCTGATCACAATCGATGGTTCTGGATATGCATTCAAAGTAAATGGCCACCGAGTTCGTCTTTATCGGAAGCCACTCACTCGTGAATCCTTCTGTCAGGAGCTACGACAAGATACTGATTTGGAAGTTCTAGGAGAGGAAGCGAAATCTTCCTCACCTGTAACTTAAGCAATTCATTTCATAACTTGTACATAACATCCTGCATATACGTTTTTTGATTATCTATTTTGTTATGTTATTTGTGTGGTTTTGCTGTTCCTTTTCAAAAGGAACAACATTTGTGTGGTTTTGCTGTCCCTTTTTCAAAAGGAACAACATTTGTGTGGTTTTGCTATTCCTTTTCAAAAGGAACAGCATTTGTGTGGTTTTGCTGTTCCTTTTCAAAAGGAACAACATTCGTGACGTTTTGCTGTTCCTTTTCAAAAAGGAACAACATTTGTGTGATTTCGCTGTTCCTTTTCAAAAGGAACAACACTTACGTATTTTTTGTTGTTCCTTTGCGAAAAGGAACAACACCTGTGTTTTGTTGTTCCTTTGCAAAAAGGAACAGCACTTGCGTGTTTTGTTGTTCCTTTGTGAAAAGGAACAACACTTACAGCATTAGGGTGTTTTTGCTGTTCCTTTGCGAAAAGGAACAACACTTGTGTGTTTTTGCTGTTCCTTTGCGAAAAGGAACAGCACTTGTGTGTTTTTGCTGTTCCTTTGCGAAAAGGAACAACACTTGCATGTTTTTGTTGTTCCTTTGCGAAAAGGAACAGCACTTGGATGTTTTTGTTGTTCCTTTGCGAAAAGGAACAGCACTTGCGTGTTTTTGCTATTCCTTTGCGAAAAGGAACAGCACTTGCGTGTTTTTGTCGTTCCTTTGCAAAAAGGAACAGCACTCGTGTCTTTTTGCTGTTCCTTTGCGAAAAGGAACAGCATTTGAGTGTCTTTTTGTTGTTCCTTTGCGAAAAGGAATAGCATTTGAGTGTCTTTGCTGTTCCTTTCTCGGAAGGAACAGCATTTGCGATTTTTGTTGTTCCTCTCAAGGAAATGGTATCCCACCAATAGATTCTTATCTCAGAAAGGCCATCGGCATGTTCTTACCTTTACTTGATGCCTTGCGCCCATGGTCTCCCAATCTTTTAGATACAGCAATGAATTTATGCGATAAATATAAAACATGATATACTGAAATCAGCATATCATAAATTGCTATTTACTATGGAGCCAGTATGGATAAAGAGGACCAGACGAAGGACGTTAACTTTCCATCTCCACTGTCATTCCCTTATTCCCGAGCCCTGGTTTGGTGATTTTTATCATGACGATTCCCCTAAAATCTTTCTTGATTATTACTAAGGGATAAGAACAAATGATTTATATCTGACTGTTGGGATTATAAGACTTCTTCCACCATTCCCCGCTCGTAAGGAGTGCAGAACCACCCTTATGTGGAAATAAACAAAAAAGAGGTGCTCTGCAAGGAAAAATAAAAACAAAATATGAAAATTGTCAAATGCAGGATAGGGGGTCTCATTCAGAGCCAGCCTACCATGATCATAAGGATGGAAGCGAAGTGGCATTCCCAGTATGGTCACCACACCAGGGACATGGTCCAAAGGTAAATTAACAACCAAACCTTGGAACAGGAGGTCTCATGACGAGCCGGCCTGACCACGTTTCATGCCTACCTTGTGAATGGCATTATGGTTATCCGGTTACCAAGCCGGCATAATGGCCTGCATTTTGACAAAGCACTCTTCAAAATATACACAAAGGATCATGGTTCCGGAGGGTGAAATAAACAACTCTGCCAAGGTTATGAACACCTGTTGGCAGCAGAGCTCTGTTAATGGCATCGAAGTCGTAATATTTACACCAGCAGGTATGATATTAAATCTTTCTGTCTCTTATATCCTTTGCATAAATCATATGTCACACCCTGATATATATTGCATGAATACTTATTACCACCGATCATGGCAACGGAACTGACAATGACTACTGGAGATTTCGTACATTTGACAGACGTCCAATTCTCCGGTTCCTCACTATATCACGCAGGCTTTCATATAAAACGCGATCTACCTTTTTGCCTCGGTTTCGGCATTTCGTTGTTTTCTTACAACATGGCATAATTCCATATGCTGTACTTTATGATTTGACTCCCGACTGGCTGCTGCTCCTCTCTTTGACGGCTGGGGGCAGCCTATCAAATCGCGGGGGGGAGGTAACCTCATTACTGCAGGGGTTACGTGGCTGCACACCATTCGGGCAGGATAATGTACGAAGGAAGGGCATGGTTTAACGGTATGATGATTTCATCCTACGGAGATTGCCGTCCACGATCCCTTTTTTCGTTGCATGCTCTGTGATCCTTTCCAAAAATTGGTATTGGTCATCCTCTCTGCGTCGCAAATACCGCAAGCAGTTGATGTTCCATTTCTGAGTAGAATCATGGGCGGAAAGACGGTCCGAAGTGAACCTCACAAGCTGACAGTTTCTGCTGCTGCTCGTAAAATCCTGGAAAATGCAGGATGGTTGAATTACTTCAACCGCCTGCAAGAATCAAACGAAGCAGTAGCATTAGAATTCCTGCAGAATTTGCAGGAAAACCACTATGTAGTAAGAGGAAAGCGGATAGTGGTTACGGAGGACATCATTGCAGAAGTCTCAGGATTACCAGCTGCTGGACCCATTTGGACGCTGAAGAAGGAGAGATTGCAAAAAGTTATGGAAATGTTCTAGGATGAAGGCCAAAGCTTGACAGTCAAAGGGAAAGGAGTTCTGCCGGCAACACTTGGGGAACCCTGGACCGAGCTGGCGAAGACAGTGCAAAGTTACATCACCTGCGAAGGAAGAAAAGACGTGGTAAGGCCTCGTCACTTAAAACTTTTGGCTGTTTTAAAAGGAAAATGCTATGTGAATCTCCCTGCAGTTTTAAATTCGTTGTTACATGACGCGGCCCGAAGCCTGAAGAAGGCCCAGCATATAGATGCAGTTGTCAGCCACCATGGACTAATCCGGTTGATAGTGAGCCACAGTCTCACCCAACAACAGAGCACTTGGGAGGAATTGATTGAAACAGTCGAGGGGGGATTGGCTGTACAACCCCCGAAACTTGAACAGTCCTCCAGTACGCCGGAACGTTCAGAAAGACGCAAGGAGCCAGCAGCAGAAATACATGCTGCTTCAAAACGGAAACAACCCTCCGGCACGCTAGAACGACAAGAAGAACCCAGAGAACCTGCTGGCACACCCAACCAACCTGAAAGACCAAGGAATTCAGCTCGGTTGGCTCGGATACGAGGAAGGCTAGAAAGGATTCAGGGAACCACGGCCCAACCAACTGAAATTATGGACGAACCCCCAGAACTGGAAGAAGGACTCTCCGAAGGAAATGCCGAGCAATCAGAGGCCGAGACTGACCAACCGGAAGGAGAAATTGAAAAGGGAGATGAACGCTCTAAGGAAGAAATGGCCACTGAACAGAGCAACCAAGGAGATGAACACTCGAAGGAAGAAGAGGCCACCGAACAGGGCAATCAGGAAGAAGAAATTGCACAGCCAGGGGGTAGCCCGTTGCAGGACCCTCCAGGTGAGGAGGAATTGGCAGCAATTTTGGCCAATATGGGAGAATATGGCCAGCCCTCTGGCATAGGAGGTGTCCCTGACGGTCCCCCAGAAGAAGAATTACCCGAGGAAATGCATGTAGAAGAGGCAGAGGAAGAAAACTTGCCTGGATATGATAATGAAATAGAGGACAACAATCAGGGAAAACCTGTCCCCGAAACACCGGAAGATATCCCAGATGAAGAAGGGACGAGCTTAAGGGCCAAACCCTCTGCTGAGGCAAAGGAAATTAAGAAGTTAAGAAAGAAACAACAGAGGTTGCTGGGCACCATAGCCAGACTCCGACAAAAAATTCGAATGTTGAAAGCCAGCCTGAGAATACAGAAGACCGTAAGGAAAAGAAGGAGGACCACGGCAGCAAGAACCCCGAGGATAAGAACCCGTTTTGCTGGTCGAAACCCCATCAGGAGACATACTGCTGAGGAACAATCTGCTGTTCCAAATAATAATGAGGAACAGGGTGTTGTTCCAAATGACATGGAGGAACAAACCGTTGTTCCAAATAGTAGGGAGGGGCAGACTGTTGTTCCAACTGGCCCCGAAGAACGAATGGACATACCAATGCAATAGCAAGGGGCTCCGATGGCAGAAGGGCCACAACAACCCCTTTATTCGAGTTAAGAAAGAAACAGAAAGCAAAGAGGTCCAAACGGAAGCACCACCCTCGGGTGTAATTCGCGTCCTAAACTCCAAGAAACGTAATAGAAAGGTCTAGGTCAAACTTCCAGCCTCTACGGCTTTGTGGAAAAAGGACCCAAAAACCAGAACCTTGCATAAAATGATGAAGGAAGCTCAGCAAGAAGCCGAGCAGTTGCGAGAACAGATGGTCCCCAAGGAAAGATACGAAGAGCTCCAACATCAACTTCGAGACATCAGTCAGTCCGAGAGCCAGGCCTTTGAAGGATGGCAGAAGGAGCAGGAAAAGGTTGCTAAGGTAACTCGTCTATTAGATAGTGTTGTTAAGCAGATGGACACCGTGTGTTCCTTATATACTGATGTTTTTACTTGTAGGGCCCCTGCTAAAAATTATGCTTTATTTTTGCTTGAATGATATCTGAGATTAAAAATAAAAGCCGTTAGGGCAGGAGCACCCATCCACATCAACATTGTTAATGACTTAATAGACTGTTGTTGGCCCTTTGGTTGGTGATATACAACTCCAAGCCTTTATCTCATTTGGGGTTAATCAGTTGAAATGGCTCAAAGCTTACAACACCTTCCAGAGGCAAGAGAACATCTTAGATTTATGGGTACGAGCTGAACCTAGAGACCCAGTGACGCTATGGAGAGAACATAGGAGTCTTATGAGGATCCCAGGTGTCATTGAGATATTAGGTCCCATGCACGAAGACTTGATACGAAATAGTCTGGAATACTTCCTGACTATTAAAGACCTGGCCATCAATGCTGCAAAATTTCTATACTGGACCTCTAACCCAAACATCCAGCTCAGGGAACCCTTCAAATATGAGAATTTTGAGCTAGCTACAAGCTGATTGAGTCTCTATGGGGAACGGATTCTGCGAGCAGGGCCATCCTGGTTGGGGTATCGATTTCGCAGTCGAATTATTTGGCACCCTGCACCCGGATATCAGGCCTTATATGAGATGCCTGTAGATCAAATTGATCAGTTCTTTGACCATCTAGTTGCTCATCATGGTTGTCATCCTCCTCGCGAGATCCCTTCTCTGGCCTATTCTCTGATTGCTTTGCATGTCAACTATAACGTTTTCATGAGGCCATGAAACAGGGTAAGCAGGGGGGTGTGTGGAGCACTTGGAAGGTATGCTTTTGACAAGCAATCTAGTGGTTTTTCAATAACAATTCTAACTTTTTCTGTATCATGAGTTCAAAGAAGATAAAGGATTTTGATAAAATATGCGAAAATAGACAAAGGAAGCTCAAGTGTTGATAATTGATGTTTTCTATGCAGGAAGACGTGGAAACAGGGGGTTCTCGATCAAAAGCAAGGAGCCAAAGGAAAATAACTGTTGTCCCTCCAGCAGGGCACCAGATGCGGACGAGATCAAGGAAAATTAGAGCCGAATAGCCCATGGAAAGAATGCGGGATACCGGGTCGGAGAGCGCAAGAAGGAAAAGAGAAGAATTGAACGATTAGCGAATCCCTCAGGATCTTTGATCCTGAGGGATCGCTGCTTTAACTTATCTTTTTTTGTATAGATACCTCCGTCATTTCTGTTATATAAAGGCACCACTCCATTGAGTAAGGGACGAATTTTTTTATGATTCTAAGTTTCAAAACAAATTATGACCATTGAGTCTCGCTGAGACCTGACTTTGTATACTTTTGATGCGATTAATATAGAAGACTTGGTGTTCATTTCATCTCTGCATCTAGAGTAACTTAAGGCAGTGTACCCTTGGAAGCTCAGGGCCCGGCTCCAAAGGACACTTGCTTTTCTATTATTTAAGTAATCTGATACATCTTTTATGTGATATGCTATGATTGATATGTGAATGATTTCTTTACCTCATGTCTCTGCACTGTACAATTGGATCTATTTGAGTTGCATCTTTCGGTTATCTCTGTAACAGAAGGTTAGCCTGAATGTATCGTTATTAGATCCATGTGAAAGAGTATTTGTGAGACTTGCAAGCCATATTACTTCGTTCAGAAGCATATTCATATCATCTATTATTATTAGATTGCGGTAGCATTATAGAACATGTACATATGGGTGAGAATTGTTGTCTCATAATTGATTAAGGATTGCTGTTCCATTTTATTACTACTGTTCCATTTGATTACTGCTGTTCCATTTTATTACTGCTACTGCTGTTCCATTTCCAGATTGTTGTTCCATTTTACTTTCCACCGTTTTATTTACCTGCCTTTGTTGTTTATGGTGTGAGAGAAGGTCTAAGGTTGTAGTGAGCCTCAGTAAGACGCTGCTTAGATCCCAGACCTATAAGTCCATGCTCTAATTTGCTTTCTTCATCAGTTTCTAAAGGGATGGGTTATTTCTTCCATACCCTTGACTGATCAATTGCCTTGTGTGATTCTATCTTTTAAGTTAGTTTAGTTATAGCTTAGCATCTGTTTCCTTTCAAATCATTAGAACACTATACTACTGAGCATTACTTGGACAAATAGCCTCGGATTGAGCTACTCCTTGCAATAACAAATCGTTCCCAGATTGACTTATTAATGTGGGATAATTAGTGGTGTGAGAGACCCTAGTTACAACTCTACACCAAGCGCAAGACTAAGGTTGGTGTCCTTTGTTCCACTCTTATCTATTTTCATAAAGGAAAACAAAAGTAGTCTTTACTTGTTTGTTTCTAAGATAGCTACCAGTATTAGTGGGAATAGCAGCTCCAAGTGGACACTATTCCCAGTAACAAAATGGCGACTCTGCTGGGGAGCGAATAGATTGTTTTTTAGTCTATCTTTGTTTGTTTTATAAAATTACAGATAGAGCCTGAAGTCAAGCCAGCTAGCCTTCAAACTGCATTTGTTATACAAATGCAAAGTAGATCAATGCTGCTTCAGTCTATGTCCAGGTTTTGTTTATAAATTGAATAATCGATCTGCAAACATTCTAATTGCCCTAAGTGGTGGCTCTCTTAACCTCCTTAGGTCAACCCCTGTGATTTACATTTACTAAACATCACTTACTCGGCCTAAATCCCTGAACTGAACTGTAAATTGTGAGCAAATACTGGTTAAAAGTCTCGCACTGGTACCATCGCACCCTCCCTTCAAGGCAGTCTATATGCATTGCACTTCCCATGTGCAGTAGGTGCGCTGCATACTAGATTCCCTGTGTGACAGGTGCGATGGTCAGGGAAGGTTAATTTTACCTTCAGACTTTGATTTTTCTTCACTCTTTCTAGTTCTATTCAGGAGTTTTGCTGTCTGTGGTCAGTATATCCCTGTGAAACCCCCTTCTCTTCCATCATTCCACCTCTATTGTGTAAATAACTTTAAGTGTTTTTATCTATTGTGCGCCATTTTCAGTTCTCTTTTGCAAAGAAGTAGCGTAGTCGAACTGTCGTTTCTTAATCTAAAAGTGTCGTAAGTGTCGTTTTCAGTCATAGAAGAGAATCCCATTGTTCTTGATAGTCAATTGTACTATTACTCTTGTATATGATCTGAATTAGTAGTTTTTAAAGTGTTGAAAAACAGTTTTCATTTCGAAATAGCAAAGTGTCGCCCTTATCTTCACGTCATTTTGAAAATAAATTTGTTAAGTATTGTCTTTTTGAAAATAATTCAGATTTGCACTTAGCTTTCTTATCGTCATTCATACATTAAGAAGGCTGAAAACAAATACATGCATGTACATTTGCATTTAGACTACTTGGTTTGATTTAGGATAGTGCATTTAGTGTGTGCTCCGTGCTCTTTGTTGAAAGACTCTCAATTTTCTTTCCTCAGTAGCTAGGATTTTCATTGCCAAAAGAAGATTAAACAATTGTTTATCATCTTAGACTGCATTTTAGGAATTGTATACACATCATGCGGTGAACCTGAAAGGCAAATTTTTAAACAAGATCAACTATAAAATAAATCTAATGAATCTAAAAACGCTTTGGAACCTAACGCATAACATCTAGAATTCTAGGCTAGAGACGTATTCCGGTGTCGTAAAACCTGGTAACTATTGTTTTCATTATTGGTTGGGTGATTCCTCCACTCTGAGACAACAAGTGCCAGTACGGACTTGTGCTCCCACGTAACATTGAGTATATATTGGGAGACCACAATAGGCTACATCCTTTATCCTAAGGAAGCCGTGTCTGCCGCCCTATCGATCACAATGCATTGAACACAGCATTCGGGAAGATTGACTGTCGTACTGTAAAAAGTATTCTACAATTTTGCAATTGGTTTGGTAATCCCCTCTGCCTAGATTTCCAAAGAAGTATCTTTCATTCCTTTTTAGACTCCTTAAAATAAAAGGTCCATATGAGCACTTGTCACTTCAGGCTCATTAAAAATCGAAGGTGACTAGAGTCATCTTTTTTTTTTTCTCGACTCTTTAAAATTGAAAAAAAAAGTTGTGTCAAAGCATATAAAATTTATTTTAATCGGAATAACATCACAAGTTCCTTCATTGGTCTTTAGGTTGAGAAAAATGGAGTCTACCAACCAAGGATTTCCCCTTGGAGGAAATCCTAGTCCTTTCTCCTCTTGGGGAGATGTTGGTGCACCCCATATGGCCACATTGTCACTTCCAAGGTTGCCGATTGGTTTGCCCGTATGGCTCTTCTCTACCTCTGTCGTTCAGAATACCGTAATTCCTGAACAGTCAAGTCAGCAACTAGATGATACTAGAGTTATCCCCTAGCCTTCTACTTTGTCTGTTTCTCCCTCTCCTCCTTCCTCTTCGCTTGATAAAGCTAGTAAAGCTAAAGATTAAGTAACTGAGAAAAAGAAGAAGCAGAAAGAGAAAAAAGAAAAGAAGAAGAAAGAACCAGAAGCGAAAGGGGGCAACCATGCGTCATCTAGCGAAAATCCTCACACCACACCATCTAAACCTAAATCTCCATGTGTCATTTACAAAGGAGACCACTATCATTGAGATTTTCCTTGCATCCCTCGGATCTTAAGGGGCTGGTCTCCTCGTTTGCAGAATTCGGTGTCGTTAACCTCTGATGATCATGTTGAAAGCACACCATCAACCAGTGAAAGCGAAGTATCTGGATGGAAAAGGAATCACAAATTTCCTTGTAAATTGTGTGAAGGCGATCACGCTGTCCACCATTGTCCCTTCCTAGACGAAGCTAAAAGAGTCTTGGATGACCGTCCTGCTTCACCGCTACAACTCCCTCCTGGATATAAGAAACTCCTGCTGAGTCCACCACTGGTTGAAAATCCGGCTAGCATGCCATTGTGGTCAGCTGAAATGTCTATCATTGAAAATGAACCCTCTAAATCCATACCAGATGAAAGTCAAAAGGTTGAGGCGGCAGTTGACCCAATCTTGCCTTCAGAAGGTTGATCTTCGAATGGTACCGTCAATGAAGAGAAAGAGAACAACATCATTCAAATTCTTTTCATAAACACAGACTCCAAAGAACTTGGGGGAAATCTACCCATTCCTTTACCGCAGGAAGGAAGTTCATCAGAGTCATATCCGGTCGTCTATTCGGTCTCACCTCCAAGCAACCTAGCCGTTTCCTTCAACTGGAATCTACTAGGCAGACCCCGTTTACCAGCTAGTGTACCATTCCGAATCATTGTACAAGCTTACAGAATGGTCATGGATGGTACCATCATAGATGAAGGGGCTTCTGTGAGTATCCTTTCCTCAACTGCTTCGAAAGCACTTGGTTTGCCATCGCTTTTGCCTGAAATGAGAAATCTGACAGGATTTGACAAAGGAACCAGTCAACCATTAGGGATCCTTCCCAATGTGCCCATTACTTTGAGAAGGAAAACCATTCACATGAACGTGATGGTAGTCCAAGGACCCCTAGATTATAATATACTCCTTGGGTGTGACTATATTTATTGCATGGGAGCAGTCATCTCCTCAATCTTTAGAGTAATGTGTTTTCCACATGAAGGCAGAATGGTCAAGCTCGTAGACCAACTATCATTCCCAGTTCACACATAAAAAATAGTAAAATGCCATCCCTAAATGGTATTTTCACGCAAGGAATGTCTCATCAATCTCTAGTCCGTCCACCTGATGAGCGCGAGTGATTCAGGAGGATATGACGGAAACCCAGGGGGCATGCACCCTGGTCTGTTTCGGCAGGAAAAGCTTGGGTATAGAGTAGGTTTCCATGGAGGATATATGACTAGTCTGACACACCCATCCGTTTAAGAAAATTGGATTAGACTGGAATAAGATTCCCTCATCAAAGTTATGTTAGTGGAGGCGACTACGCCACTCACCTTTGTCTATTTCGGTAGACATCGCCAAGGAAGCATTTTGTCTGCGATGCGGATGGAGAGCTTTCATATGGTAGCCTGGGAATTTTTTGCTATACCTAGGGGCATGCAAACCTTTTTGCATGAAAGAAAAGAGCGACCATTTATTTTTTAAATTTGTAGGTCCTCTAACCCTTTAAACTCATAAGGTTGGTCATTTCCTAGCTTGCATAAAGAAAGGATCCGGGGCAAAGCTTTAAAAGGTGCAAGCTCCATAAAAAATGGCATCTTAGATGAGATATCCTTATTATATGACTGGCATGAGCAGTTTTAATGCATAATTCAAGCTCGTTAAAAAATAAACATAAGCAATGAGCAAATGTTTCCCCCAGAGTTTAAGCTCATTAAAAAATGAACCAATTTTATGGTAAATAACCATTGTGAATGCATTATCATCAGCTTTTGAGCCTTGGTCGTGTTCTCATCATCACCTCCACTCTATTTTTAGCCGATCATTCACCTCCATTTGATTGTTTACCCTTTCGAGGAAAATCTGCGAAGAGTGATTCTATTAGCCATCCTTGTGACGTTGATGTGATTGGAAAATTCCAAACCTTACCTGGAATCAGCTGCTACCTGAAATCATCACTCTTTCCTCGAAAATTGAGTCTCCTTTAATCTCTTTTCAACTGAGTCGTAAAATATGAAAAGACTACTGAGCGATTAGCCTCTCCAGCTCGTTAAAGTCATCAGAAGTGCTATCCCTATAGATTTTAATCTTTTGGACTTGAGGGATTATTACACAAAAAGGTCAAGCGCTTGACTTGTTCGGCTCATTAAAATTACCGAGCATTCATCCCTTTCATATTATTTTATGTTTTTTCGGACTTAAGGGATTATATGAAGAAAAATAATCTTTGGAGTTTCCTTTCCGTCCCTTTTAGACTCTCTAAAATTGAAAAGGACCGAGTTATCTTTGTCGTTAAACCGAATAGCGACAAACTCGTCCAAATGGACGAGAACGAGTTTCACTGTCGCTAGGCTCATTAAAATATAGCGACAGGTTCACCCGAAGGGCGAATTATAGAACAAGAATATGTTATCCTCCTCAAGCTTGACAAAAATAAAGAGGTACTGGTCAGCAATGAATGGGGAAAATTGGGAAGAAAACTTGAAAAAAATTTATTGGTAGCAAGTCACTCTTGAACATGACACTTTCTCTCTGCATCCGAGTCGGGTTGGGTTGTTTCCTTCACTGGTCATATCACCATTGGTCCGTCACACCATCCATCTTTGGGGTTAACGCTACCGATACATCATCAGTGTCGCTGATATGTTCAAGAGAAGTCATTCAGAGAATTCACCTGTGTCTCACCCGCTACAATACATTCAA
>APFE030923567.1:20525-104904 GCA_000404065.3 Pinus taeda | reverse complement strand
AGGACAACACTTTTCGAAGGAGAGGGGCATGTTAGGTCCCTATACTACTAGTGTAACCCCTTATTGTTATTAGTACAACCCCCTTATTATATTTTTGTGCGCATGTAGTCCACATATTGTCATTATTATGCCCCATAGAAGCCCACTATTGTAATTATTGTTCCCTTACATTATTATTTTTATGTCGGCTCTGATTATATCATGACCCCTTAGACCCCTATATATAGAAAGGAGGTCTTGTCATTTGTATCATCCAAGAATTGTTCATTTGTGTAATGTAAAAGAGGATTACCCCTCGAAGAGGCTTATTTCTAAGGCATTCATCTATCTTTCCTATCTTTTTGTGAGCTGGTTCCATAACAATGTGATTGATTTTGTATGGATTATATGTCACTTACATGTAGATTTCATGGTACCTACTCACATCCTTTTATGTTAGGTTACATATTTGAATATTTTGATTACATGCACCAGTCTTGTAGGTTGATTACAAGAACTAATCGATTATGTTTGACTACATGCCCTTATGCATATTTGTAGTTGGTTTGGCTTTGCTTATGAAAATGGTTGTTGTCATGCATGAGGTTATAGCATGCAATTTTGATATGGCCTTGCATTGACGACTAGATCCTAGTTAGAGTAATGTTTATGAGTTGATAAATTTACTCGTGTATGTCTATATGTTGTTATGATTATGTTATGCATATCTCACGCTAATTTGGTAATCTTGCAGATAAGTACAATAACTGTGCTATACTAAGGTACGTTGCTTTATTGTGATTTGGTTTATATGATATATTATGCCTTGCAGGAAGTAATATCAAATGGCTAGCAAGATGGTTTACTATAGAGACACTCCCTATGAATCCAAAGAGAACTATGGTGTTGGAAAGCCCTCTGACTTACCAGTTACGTTGAGAAGCTTAAAGGAGGAGATAAGGAGTTGTAAGGCAGATAATGACAAAATCAGACAGTCATAAGAAAAGCTAGCACATGTGAATGTAGTAATATTTTAGATCTTGTCGAATTTGCAGCGACAAGGACTACTACGGATCAGTCATGAGTAGGAAGATAAAACTAATGGGGCATATGGTAGTAGATTACATGGTGGTCATTGATCAGATAGAGATGATACAATTAGATATGGAAGATTTTTGGACACTCTGGATAGGAGGAGGGATAGACACATGTATGATTCTAGTTCTGATTCATATAGGCACTATGATCGTCATCAGTATCATCCTTACGTAAGGAATGGTAGGGGATACTTGTCAGATGAATTTAAGAAGGCATAGCCACCATCTTTTGAAGGAGAGATAAAAGGATCACAAGGTACAATGACATGAATACTTGGTATGAATAAATTCTCCAAGTTGCATGACTACTCAAAGAACATGAAAGCTGGAGTGGCTAATTTTAGTCTTAAAGGTAAAGTAGACATTTGGTGGGAAGATGTGAAGAATGTTAGAGATATAGATGAGGAAGATCTGACTTGGAGTGAGTTTGAGTAGCTATTGAATAACAAGTATTTGTTGGAGAGATACTTCGATGATAGGGAAAAAGAATTCTATGAACTAAAAATGGGATCCATGACAGATGATGAGTACACCGGTAAGTTCTTGGAACCATTGAGGTATGTGCCATACCTCAAGGAGGAGAAGGCTACGATTCAGAGATTCATTAGGGGACTACCAATTTCATTCAAAGATAGGATTGAGTTCGATGAGCCAAGATCATTGTAGGAGGCCATTCGAAAGCTAAAGAATTGTTATGAACAATCAAAGTGCAGAACTGAGACTAAGCCAAACTGGAGAGGTAATGCAAATAATAAAGGAAAATGAGATAAAAAGCGAGCAAGGCTAGAAGGTACAGATAACAAGGAGAATTTTTCACCACCTAAGAGGTTCAATGCATCAGATTCAGGAAAGGGACATCAAGCTGAAGAGAAAAACAAGAATGAAGGCTAGAATCCCATAGAGTTTTGGACATGTGGCAAAGATCATCGTAGGAGGGCTTGTTTGCAGAATTAGGGTGGTAGACCCCAGATATATAGTGCACAAGAGGCACAAACTATTGGAGATGTTGGCCAGAGTATTGCTCGTACAACCATGGACAACAAACAAGGAGAACATTACGCATGTATCATTGAGATGGATGGTAAGCTTTGTGATCAAGTTATTTCTATTTTGATTGACCCTTGATATAATTATATCTATGTTAGTCCTAAATAGGTGGGTAAGTGTGGGTTGAATAAGGAGTTGCATGTAGACTCTTGGTTAGTTCAGTTGGCTACAAGCATGTATGAAGAAGTGAGTTCATCATTGGGTAAGAGCTTATGCATTTGACTTAAATGGTATGCCTACTAAAACACGTTTAAATGTTTTACCGTTGGGTTCATACTGTTATCACTCAAGTTGTTCCCTGCTTCCTAAAGGGAATACGGCCGAGGTAACCACTAAACAATCTTTTAGTTACAGGTCCTAGCCTACCTGCAACCAGAGAGGGCTCTCTGTTTATGATTTAGCTTTGTTGGTGGATGATTTTAGGCTAGTTATTGTGTGCTGGTTTTGTTTTGAATTTGGTTGGTTGGTGAATTCAAATAGAGATGTGGTACAAATTACAGAACAGTTTGGGCCATTGGGCAATGGAGTTCAGGGCAGTGTGCTGCTGAAGTATGTTTCTGAAGACAGAGTATTGCTGCAAAGCCAGATAGGCATCTGTGGAACAATTTTTTGAGATTATGTAATGAAGTTATGAAATTAGTGAGTGAAAGGAAATTGAGAATCTTCCACTATGCTAACAAGGGGAGAAATTAAAGCATTGCTTAAGAGTAGTTAAGAATTCTTAAACAATATTCACAGTGAAAGAATTAGTTTAGAGATGAGCAATTAAGAATTCATATCCATGGCTAATCCAGAAGAAAACATATTTAGAAATAGAGATTGGGCATAGGGTGTATTCAAACAAATCCTAAGCTATTCTTTTTCTCTATTTACTATGATCATGAACATATATGAATTATTGCATACACAGAAAGACAAGAAAATGGTTCAGAATAACTTATTGTTCCAACAAATGACACAGGAATTCTGCAACATAACACAGTCATTCATTTCCACCTTCAAATAGTATAGGAACCAGGAACTCCACCAGCAATTTGTATTAGAAAAATGTCTCAGATATACAATACAGCTCTTCTGAAAGAGTTTCACTACAACCGACCCTCATAACGTTCTTTGAGGGGATATATATACAAAAAATAGGATAAAATATCTAAATAGTGAGTTATTGTGCAATAAATTGCATCACCAACTCTCTTACAAAAAGTAAATAAAAGATATAACTACAACAATTAAAGTTGAGATGGCAGCTATCTTTCTGTCAGACAACTTTTGACTTTTTGGGTTAGGAAAGTTGGCTGTAGCTGTGCCTTTAAATCTGCGTTAATTGAGCCTGTTGTCTGAGTGCTTTGATGAGTCACTGTACGGAAGCTTACTGTGATATCTGCGTGCTGGATTATCTGCTGACCTGTACTATGACTGAGATCTGAATTTTCACAAAAGGAATAATATAGTGGAATCACCTGGGCAGAACTTCCAGCATTGCCTGCCACCAATCAGCTGGAGGTAGCTGATGTCTCCTTATTTTTACCAGTGTTTCATCTGCTTCTGTATATCTGTAGAAATTTGGAGGCACTTCAAACAGATGATTTATCTCATGCTCAATAAAAAATAAATTTTCTAATTTGTCATACAGAGACTGCCCAGAGGGAGGCCCTGCTTCATCTGCGGAGCTGATGGATGTTGTTATTTGATTCTCAACATAATTGTTCATCCTTGTGATATATTGATAATATGACAGCAGTTGTCCTGTGCCAGTCACTAGGCTTGGCAGTCCCTTATCCTGCAATATTGTCATCTTTGCCCTGAATTCATCAATTTCTGCCTTCATATCCTGACATTTCCTTTCTAGTGTTTGAGTGAAATTCCTCAAAGTCAGCACTTTCTTGGCTGTCAGGATGGTGCCCGTTCTGCTGTTTATTTCTAGTGCTGCCAATTCCTCCCTAGTGTGGGTATTGAGGAAATGTATCATTTTATTGGCATGCTCAGGCATGATTCCTAGTGCTGTTGTGGCCTTTTGTATTTCAATATGAGCTATGCCTATTAGCTCGATTTGCTCATATATTGCCTGGATTGACCTCCATTGGTCATGGATTGATTGGCCAATTTTGGCCCAGATTATATTCTTGATTTCTGCCAACGTCTTGCCTAGAAGCAACTCTTTTTCCAAAGCTTTTACTTTGGCCTCCAAGGCCTTTATCTCTCTCTGCTTCTCTGCCACTGTCATCTTGGACTTGTCATAGCTGGCCTCTAGCTTGGCCAGTCTATCTTTAGCTTCATTGATTTCTGTCACCTGAACCTCAAGTTCCTTGACAGCTTTCATCAAGTCCTCCATACTCATGCTAGATTCTGCTGCTGCTGTTGTTGCTGTTGTTGCTGTTGTTGCCTCTGTTGCTGATGTGGCTGTGGTTGGTGCTGGAATGGTAGGAGGGGCTACTGCTGCTTGTGTAGGAGGGGCAGGGCCAAGAGTTGTAGAAGTTTGAGGGGACTGGGAGGTTGACTCCCCTTGCTTGTCCTGCAATGCCTTTTCCAATTCTGCTTCCATTTGCAATATTCTTTGATTCATCATCAGAAGCAGATCCATGGCCTCATCAACTTGCTTCTCTTGTACAAGTTCTGCTATTTGAGGGTGAATGTTTGGAGGCAATTTTTTCTGCTTTCTCAGTGCAACAATGTCATCCTCTTTTTTCTTCATAAGGGCCTTAATACCCTTCGGATCTTTAGGATCATGTCCTAGATCAATGATTATGTCTTCCAATGTTTTTATTCTGTTGTCCTTAGTAGTGGAAGACATCCTTTCCAAATCAAGCTGTGTATTGGTATTCCTTAGTGATTCTTTTAATTGATGGGCCAACATGGCCCTGTCTGCAAGTGTGGCATACACCATTTCCCCTGTCTATTTTTGCAGCTCTATTTGATCCATGGGGTGTATGTCCTTGGAGAGGACCTCTAGACTTGTTTTGGTGTAGTCTGCAGATGATCTAGGCTTTGGAATTTTAGGCTTAAGATGAGTAAAAATCATCTTATCCTCCTTGATGTCATATGCTGCCGTCAATCTCTTCTGCTTGGAGGGTATGGTCTTCAAGAATTGATCATATAGTTGAACTCTTAAGAGTTCATTTTGGGCCTTGATTTCCATGAATGACCCTTTGACTCCAGCTGGTTGCTTTCCCTGCTGCCTTGAGGAGGATACCTCTGTGCTTTGCTGCATGGCCTGTTCCCGCTGGCTGGATTGTCTTTCTCTGCTTTGGATTTCTTCTCTTTCTTCACTGATGTCTTCTTCCTCGGTCTGAGGGTCAATTCTTGGCCTCTTGGCCTTTACTTGCTGTGTTGACCCACTTGGAGGTGTGACCTCCTCTCTATCTCGTTTTTTGCCTCTCTCTTCATTGAGAGGTGTTTGCAAAACTGGGATTTGGGGTAGTCCAGCTTGCTGTAAAGGGGCTTGCCCTTGACTTTGGTCCTTTGAAGTGCTGGGTTGCCCTGCCTCTGTGTCCTGCTGAACATCCATCACTTCTTTTCCTTTTGCTGTGGTTGTTGTTGTTGTAGATGCCTGCTGGGTGGTCTGTGTAGCTGCAGCAGTGGATGTGCCTTCTCCGACTTGGACTGGTTGCTTGAATATGACTTGTCGACAAGAATCCAAGTCAAGAGTTTTCTCTAAGTCTTTCATAGCCTGCTCCATTGTCTCCTCCTGAGTAAATTCTTCTACTAATGTACCAGGCACCCACTCATCTTGGTTGGCAAAGTGTTCAATTTGTGGATATGGGCAGTATTTATAGGCTAACAGCCTATACTTGACTCTCCTAGCATTGATAAAGCCTTCAGGGTCATAAGGGACCCACCAGAAGCTCCTTTTGAGTTTAAGTTGTTGCCCCAATATTTGATCAGCTTCTTACCAACCATCTTTCTTGTTCATGATGAAGGGGCCTAGGTGGTCTCTGAATTTGAGATTGGCTTTCTTCTTGGCACTATGGAAGTGTGTAAGATTAGAGTTGATGAGTTTCCTATAGTATTCCAAGGCAAACAATCTCATAGGTACATATCTAGGGAGCCTGTAAGGATAGAGCTCATAGCCATAGATCCTGATAACTGTGTGATTTTGGTATAAATACCAATCACCTATTTTGTAGTTCCTGGACAACTGTAATATTTTCTGCATATCTTTGGAGAATCTGGCGAGAGGAGTCCTTTTCAAGAGGCATGTGACTGGATAGACAAATTGGTCAATGAATTCACAGTAGGAATAGGGAGAGTTCTGGACTTGGTGGAAGACTGAAGACCAGAAGATGATAGACCTCCTTTCACCCTGTGAATCTAGCTTCTTGATGGGGCACTGGAAACAATCTGTCTGATAGTACATGAAGAGGTGATAGATGTATGATGAATATTTGAATATTGCTTCCCTGTCTAGCCTCAGCAGTTGGTCATGTATCTTGTTGGCAATAAACTTGGCATAATTGTATTTTACAGCAGGGGGCTTCCTAAGGCTATATGCAGATAACAAGACCAACACAGTTTCATCAACATGCTCATTTGTGGAGAACCCCAGAACAGATGATATCATGTCCACCAGCAGCTTGCCTACCTCATTGAAATTTGCATATGGGAAAGGAGGTGGCCCAGAAGGTTGGCAGTCTGCTCTCATGAAAGTTTTGGCAACTGCAGCAATCTCAATGCTAGAGAGCTTGGAGCCCTCATCCAGCAAATACTTTATGGAAAAAGGGTATAGCAGTTGGTTTTGTTTGTAATTCAGCATCTGATTGATGGAATTTGGTGTTATGTAAAACAGGATGCTCCCAGACGGAGACTTAACAGCTTTGAGTTTCTGGTCATAATTTTCTGCACAGAGGTGAATGACTTCAGGAAAGACATTTGCAGATGGCAAGAAATAGATAGGCAGATTTGACTGCCAGATGCCATACATGTAACAGTTGTCCAAGTGACTATTCCTCAGCTGGCAGAAGGTCTGCAGGTGGTTCCTCTCTTCCACAAACTCTGCAATAAGGAAATCACTGTACAAAAGAGGCATAGCTTCAAGCTCCTTACCGGATGGATTAACAGGAGCAACATCTAGAGCAGATGGAGTGGCCATGTTTGAAGTTTATTGGATGTTTTACTTGAGCTTAGGATTACTGCAGAGGCTGAGGACTGCCCACTGAATTGTGTTTTTAAAAGTGAGCAGTTCTGAGGGTATGAGGAAACCTTTTACAGGGTTGATAAATTGTGGGGCACTCTGTTGGAAGAAACCAGAGTGTGTTGAGCTAATTAGCTTGTTTTTCAAAGGGAATTCTGATAACAGAGATGAGTGTCCAGTTACATGGGCTTTAGCCGGTATCTCGGCTTCTAAAATTAGTTTTTCACAGTGAATTTCGCAGAAGGGCATGGGTTTTTTGCAGAGCTTTGCGGTGTAGGGACTTTACCAAGTTTTTGGGTAGTTTTAGTGGATAATTTGACTGTGAGGAGCTTTGCAGAGTTTTTTACAGGAAATTAGGAGAAAAATGGCACAAATATGGGTGAAATAGGTCGCCTGCGGCAAATACCTGGATTTTTCGGTGCAGGAGGTGTCAAGCTGGAACAATTGTAGGCATTTGAGTCGACTTCAAGGGCGGCAACAGCTTGGGTGAGCAAATTCTTAATTTTGGCCGTAAACGACGTCTTTCGCATGCACAATGCTCCGAAAATGACAAGTTAAAATGACATAAAACGGTCATTTCCCGACTTTTTATGCAAATTTGGCTCTTTGGTGCCTTTTTGGTGATGACGTCAGCATGACGTCATCAGTGGGTCCGGGTACGGTAGGGTGACGTGGCGGCTGACGTGGGTGGCCAGGTGGCGGTGACACGGTGACAGGGCATGCGGGCAGATGGACGATGTGGAGGCAACGTGGAGCAGCGGTGGCGGACGAGGGCGCTGACATCATGCTGACATGGATGTGATGTCAACGGGAGGGGGCAGGCGGTAAGTGGTTTCCCCGGAGCACCCTTGGGCGGTAAGTGGTAAGAGGGGGGGGGCTCCGAACAACCCGGGAGGTTGACGCGTGGCGGGGGTATGGCGGTAAAACCGCCAATCCCCCAGATGCTAAACCTCTGGCAACTCGTATGCGGTGTTGACCGCCCACCCTTAGATCGCGTCGCTCACGATCGGACGGCTGGTGGGGAAAGTGATGTGATGGCGCGTTAAGACAGGGGCACCCACAGATTAAAATAATCAATTTAAATATATTGTGTGCAGGGTGGGTTTTAACTTAGGGTAGCGGGTTAGTTTATAAATGTTTTCATTTAAGAACATTACAAACAAAAACCTTTAGCGCGGAAGGTGGGTGGGAAGGGTTAATGAGGGTGGGGTTTATGGTTTTTTGTGATTTTTAACCAAAGTTTTCTAGTAACAACCCATATTTTAGGGTGGCAGAGGGTTAATATTAACCCCTGGCGGGTTAATATTCCCCAAATCATGACTATATAGCTATATTGCTAGGGGTAGGGTATTTATATAGACTTTTTGGGATTTTCTCACAGATTTTTTGTGGATTTAGGGAAGTGGAATGCTTAGGGAGCTAGATAATACATTAGTTGTTAATATGACATTGTGAGGTGAGTGTATAGGGGCAAATGCTAAGTTTCAAGGAGAAAAACTTAGGAATGGAAGATGAGGGAATTGAGAGTAAAGATTTTTACACAAAAAATGTGGCTTCTTTCCCTTGACTGAACTTTATAGTTTGACCTGGTACTTGGTCATGGAATGAAGTGGAAGAGGACACTTGGGTAGATCCCAAGGTCCTTGGGGGATGTTAATAAATGATGTTTGGGAAAAAAGGGGGAAATTAGGCATGCTTCCATTGTTATGTCCTCAAACCTCTGCCATGGTGCCAATACCCTGAATGGAATGAGTCTTGCTCTTGATAAGCCAACTGGTGATGGCCCTTTACTTCTGCAACCTTACTCTACTTACCCAACCTAGTAATCCTAAGATTTTTTCTTCACTTGAAGTGGGTGCACTTGAATTAGCAGACCCTGATTGTTCTCTTTTTCTTTTGACTGCCCTCCTATCTAAACCTACCCTTATTTCTTCCAAGGACCCATATTAAGCAGTTGGGTTCCTTCATTTCTCTACCTAGCTAGTCATCTGCCAAGCTTGAGCTGTTTGGATAGGAAACATTCTCTATTTTGCAACAAGCAATTTAAACATGGCATGGTCTAGATTAGACTATTGTGCCATCCATCAAGTATGATTGGCATCAGTATTTGTAGACTATGTTACTCCCACAAGATAGTAGTGGCATTTTGACTGGCCACTTTCCTGGTCTTTAGTTTGGGGTTCATTTTCACTATTCTTTTGACCATTTGATTTTCTTGCCTTTTGATTATTCCTTTAAGGCATACACTCTTTTCATTTTTTAATTCTCCCAGTATGTACCAAAATATGGAACCTTTGCAGCCTGCAATGATGAACATATTTAGCCCTTCCACTATCAATCATGAAAGATGAAACCTATTGGTATAGGAACCTAACAGTGGCTACACTTGGGGATGGCTTTTCCTGGGGAAAGCCAAGAAAAACAGGTCAGATGGCCTTATTTTCCTTTCCTTACTGCAGTGAATCCTCTCTAGTATTGACACCTCTGATCTCAATCTTGTGAGCTTGTATGTAGTGTCTTTTGACCTCATTTCTACAAGAATTACCACTTTGTGTCTTGCTGGCCTGTATTACTGTTTATCATTTGTTCTCTGTTCTGTAGACCTTCCTCAAATTTGTTTGTGGAGCTTTTCAATCATCTATGTCATCTATTATATAGTTTTGCTGATCATTCTTCAAACTCTGTTGTAGTTGTTCCTTTATCTATCTGCTGAAAAAGAAAAATGCTGAAAATACACATGTTTATGTACAATATGTGACTGTGCTATGATCATGGATCATAATAGTGCTTGAGCATTCTCCCATTCACTGGGCCTTCATCATTATTTGAATCATCCAGACTCTTTAGAAAAAAGGTGTTGTTGCCTTGCACAACTTGAATTACAAATGGTCCTTTCCACAGAAAGTCAAATTTGCCATGCTTCCCTTTGTCTTCCCTCCTAGAGTCCCATTTCAATACTTTGTTTCCTATGAAAAAGTCTTCAACTTTTGTTCTTTTGTCAAACACCTTTTTCAGCTTCTCTTGTAGAACCTGGGTTCTCTGATACACTTCTTCCCTTGTTTGCTGTAAGTGAATTGTTTGATTGATCATCCTCTAGATATCATTAGGTTCAGCTTGTATTTCCTGCAGCAATTTGATCACAGGGACCCCAAGAGATGATGGGAACACAGCTTCCAGGCCATATACCAATTCATATGGGCTGGTGCCAATGGATCTTTTGGTAGTCAACCTATCTGCCCACAGTGCATTTACCAGTTTCTTATGCCAATTCTTTTTGTTCTCCTCCAAGACCTTTTTGATGATATTGATGAGGCTTTTATTGGAGGACTCAGCTAGGCCATTGCCTTGAGGGTAATAGGTTGTTGAATGACCTAGGGTGATATGATATTTGTGACAAAAGCTGATCATTCTTTTGGATTTAAAGGCAGCTGCATTGTCTGTTATGATTTTCTCTGGGCAGCCAAATCTAGACAAGATATTGGTTTCTAGGAATTGTATGATAATTGAGTCATTTGCTTGTCTACAAGGTATGGCCTCTATCCATTTGGTGAAGTAATCAGTAGCTGTCAAGATCCATATATGTTGTCCTGAGGATGAAGGGTGAATTTCCCCTATGAAGTCTAAGCCCCATTGTTGGAATGGTTTTTCAGTTGAAATGGGCTTGAGGGTTAAAGGCAGCAACTTCTTCTTCCCTTCAAAGATTTGACATTTATGACATGACATTACAAACTTTTTTGAATCAACAAACAGGGAAGGCCAATAAAATCCAGCCCTCAGGATTTTATCAGTTGTTGATTTCCAATATAAGTGCCCTCCACAATCTCCTGCATGAAATTCTCTAAGGCCTTTATCAGCTTCATCTGAAGTTAGGCAGTTAAGCAGGTTACCTTCATGATTTTTCCAAAATAAAACATTATCTATGATACAAAATTTTGAAGCTTTCATTTTTAAAAATATCTTTTTGGTTCTGGATAACCCTGGAGGAGCTTGCAGGTTTAATAATACAAAACATATGTCAGCATACCAAGGTGATTGTACAAAGTCTTGATTGATTTGTGGAGTCGCCATCTCCTGTTCATTATCCAGTTCATTGATGTCAAGGGCTTGGAAATTAGTTTCAGTCATTAGTTTAGCTAGCCCTTGTCCTTTTATAAGTTTTGTTGGTTTGATCTCTATATCATATTCCAAAATGTTGGCCCCTCTTACCTTCAATTCCCTCTTGAGTTAGAATGTCCTTGACCACTGCATTGGGCACATATGCAACTATGTGAGAGTACAAGATATAAACTCTGAAATCCTTTATGGCTTTGACAAGGGCATATGCTTGCTTTTCCATGATCTGGTACTTGAGTGGGGCATCCCTAAGGGCTCTGCTGAAAAAGGCAATAGGGTTTTCACATCCCAAGTCATCCTTTTGCAGTAAGACACCAATAATTGTATGTTCAGAGGCAAAGGAGAAGATTATAAAATCTCTATCAAATCTAGGGCTTGTAAGAGCAGGTGTTTTTGTTAAAGCTATCTTGATTTCCTCAAAAGCCTATTTGGCTTCAACTGTCCATTTGACTTTGGCATCTTTCTTGAGCATATTGTTCAACAATCTTATTAGCTCAGCCAAGTTAGGAATAAACCTTCTTAGGAAATTAATCTTTCCTAAAAAGGCTTGTAATTCTTTGATGTTTCTTGGATGAGGCACCTACAGGATAGCTTGGATCCTATCAGGGTCAATTCTTATGCCATCTTTTGAAATTATATGACCTAGGAGTTTGCCTTCTTCTAGGCCAAATAGTGATTTCTTTGGGTTCAAAGATATGCCATACTTTCTGCAAATTAAGAACACTTGTCTGAGGTGTTTTAAATGTTCTTGGTCCGATTTTTAGAAGGCTGTCAGATCATCAAGGTATATGACTAAGAAATCATGGATTTCTTTAGCAAAGGCTATGTCCATTGCCCTATGAAATGTGGCTCCAGCATTCTTGAGTCCAAAAGGCATTTTGACATATTTGAAAGTTCCCCAAGGTGTAGTGAAAGCTATTTTATCTTGATCATCTGGGTGAACTAGTATTTGGTTGAATCCTGAGAAGCCATCCAGTAGTGAGATCCTTGAAGCTCCCACTACCTTTTGTAAGATGTGATCCATTTTTGGCAAGGGGTAGTGGTATTTGAGAGAGACTTTGTTCAAATTTCTCAGGTCAACACAAAGTCTTATCTATCCAGTTTTCTTTCTTGTGGGTACAAGGTTTTAAATCCATTCAGAAAATATTATAGGTGCAATGATTCCAGCTTCATACATTCGTTTTACATCCTTTTCAATTAGGGGAAGAAGGACTGGATTCAGTCTCCTCAAATTCTGTTTAAAGGGTTTCTGGTTTTCTTTCAGGGTATTGTGTGTTGGATGACTAAAGTATCATAGGATTTAAGGTCCTCATAACTCCAGGCAAACACATCTTGAAACTCTTTGAACAATTCAATATATTCTGATTTCTTATTAAGAGGTAAGGTTCTAGAGAGCTTGACCATTTTGGGATTTTCAGTGGTCCCAATATTACACTCCTCAATCTCTGCATTGATTGGTTGCATCTTTGGTTTCTTAGGAATGTCATTTGAATCAAAAATGTCTTCTAACGGGGTAAGACCTGTGGGTAAAAAATTATCCTTTAGTTGAATCACTTCAGTTTCTTCTTCAATAATTTCATCAAGGTCTGCTAGTCTTAGCTTTTGTAAATTGGCAGAGTCAAAGGTTGTAGGATGTAATATCAGATCTGCTGTTTCAGCTGATATAATTGTCTTAAGTTCATCAATTTGGTGCTGATCATCCCTAATGCTTGTGTCTATGTTTAAATTTGAGAATTCTTCTTTCATGGTCAAAAAATTATTTATCTGAGTATCATTCTCAAATACTTGCCAATTATCTACATTGTCTGAGACAGACGGCCTATGTTTGACCTCAGCAGTGAACTGGTGGTTAGGCCCAAAAGGAAGTTTACAGGTGCTTGCAAAAATTGCCAAACTATGAGCATGCAAGTTGTGGCTTCTAGGTATTTTGGTGAGCTGATATTCCAAGAAGCTGTTAAGAAGGTCTGTCAGTGCTATCCTATAAGACCTTAGCCTGGGATCATTTGTGACAAAAGTTCCCTTTATCTGTTGTATAATTAGATCTAAATCACCCAAAATGGAAACTTTGTTGACACCAAGACTCCTAATCAGTTTGAGACCTAGCAAAAGGGCTTCATACTCGACCATGTTGTTTGTACATCTGAAGTTAAGCCTATATGCATGACCTAGAGCATGGTCATTTTGAGTATTGTGTATCCAAACCCCTGCCCCTACTCCTAGCTTGTTTACTGACCCATCAAATTCTAAATACCACAAGATCTCTTGATCAATGTTTCTTTCAATGGATTTACAGATTTGTTCAGTGGGCTGGTCTGGCTTTAGTGATTCTTGTAATATATTAACAACTTGTGTTGGTTTGATCACATCAGTGATCTTTTGATCTTGAGCAGTGGATTTTTCATTCATGTGCCTGGTTTCTATTGTTTTTAGGAGCTTGACCTCAGTTTTGCGACACATATCAGCATTGTACAATATGAATGAGTCCAGGTCTGAATGAATGGAGTAGATTGGGAAGTTTTGGGGCTTCTCCTGACTGCTGACCACATATTTCATCAGTGTTTCTTGGTATAATATTTTTGGCTGGCCAAAGACTGAAATGGTGGCATATGACATGTCTAGTCGCAGAGATCCTTGGAGTTTGGCACCCCATGATCTTGATAAGAGCATACCATATTTGGGTGCAATGTCAGCTAATACCACATCCATTAAAATTGTTTTGGCTGGATATTGGACTAGGGACACACAAAGGTCTTTGATCAGGCCTAAACATCTCACCTAGCTGGAATCAAATGAAAACAAGTCTTTAGAAGGTCTGGTGATGTCTAGATCAAGTTTTTCCATTACTGATTTGGGCATTAGATTATGGGAGGCCCATGAGTCAAACATGGGATTGTGCAGCACCTTGTCATGGATGTTTAGGCTGACATAAAATGAAGGGATACCTCCATCCACTCATTTGCCATTGACTTTTGAGCCAAAAATCAGCTCTGGCTGATCATCCAGAACATTAACTGCATCCCTATTCTCTGGTACTTGTAATGATCTATTAATTTGTTGTCTGAAGACCTCATGTTTGGCTATTTGAGAAAGAGGAATTGCTATTTTCAGTTTTCCAATTTCTATTTCTAGATTGAAAGGATTTTCCATCTGAACTTTTATATTGTGAGCAGCAAGTTTTTCCTTCTCTGCTGAATTTTGGGTGACCTTGTCCTGGTTAGGTACACTGTTTTGGGTCATGCTTGAATTGTGTTTGTTTTCTATAGGTCTGCCCAAGATCTCCGTTGGAAGAGATGGTGTAGATGAAGGATTTACTGGAGGCTGTATATCAGATACATCTTCCACTATGACCTCCCTTTGGAGTTTTTTATCTGAGGACTCTGTTAAGACAGACTTATCACTAGATTTTTTGGGCAGTTTGGTGTTTGTTTGTTTGGTATTCTTAGGTACATCTATAGTTCTACTTCTTAACTTGTATTGTTTGTGTACTTAATAAAATGTTGTGTCATACCCTTCTCTGAAATCAAATGACTCACCAGATTTTGTTTAGAATTGTTTGTATTCTTGGGCTTGCTGATCATCTTGTGTTAAGAATACTTGTTGTTCACTTTCCAAACCCATTAGATTGATGTGGGGATCTTCTACTTGTTCACTAGTGGTTGAGGCCTTTGCATAGTTTTCTTCAAATGGGGGTCTGATATTCTGATCAGGCCCAGTCCTCCCAGCATTTGGGTTTTGGTTTTTTCTAAAATTGGGATTCCTAGTAGTGTTGCTTGTTTGCCCTTCCCAGGAGGAATTTCTCTCCATGGTCTCAACTCTATCTCCCAACCTCTCCATACCCTTCATGATTGCATCTAGCTTCTGGTCAAAGGTTGAGGGTTCCTCTTTAAATGTTGTTCTTCTCTCATTTTTGGCTCTTGTTCTCTTGGCAATCAGGTTTGCCTCCACACTGACAGCTATATTCTGCATGTCTGCAAGACTTGGAGGTGCTCTTTCTCTTAATTGATATGCCATATTTGAATCAAATCCATCATGGAATTTGATCAAGTCCAGATCAGGCAGAGGTCTTAGGTTCTGAGGAATGGCGTTGTATATATTGTTGAACCTGACACAATAATCTTGAACTATTTCTCGTGGACCCCTTTTCAAATTATCATACTCTGTTAGTATGTGAAGAGGGTCTTTCTTCCTTTCCCATCTGTTTAAGAAGTTTAGGTATAAGGCATTAGGATTAAGTATAGATTGTGCAGCCAAAGACCTAAACCAGGTCCTTACATCCCCTGTTAAACTTTGTACAAAAATTTTCATTCTTACATCTTCATCATCTATTTCATAGTTCTCAAAGTAGTCTTGCATTCTCTTGGTGTGTTGTTGGGCTGTGTAAGAGCTAGTACTATCAAAGTAAGTGATCTTGCTTTGCTAATCTTGGGGCATAGCCCCTAGATTGGTAGGAAGGTGTAAAGGTGCATATCTGTTAGCCATATTTGGAGGGATAAAAGGGACAGCAAGAAGGAGTGGAACAACTAGAACAAGAGGAATAATAGGAGTAAGGTGTGTTGGGGATGGAGGAGTGGGGAAGCTACCTTGGGAAGTGGATGAAGAACTAGGATAAGTGGGGATTATGTGAGGATAAACTGATGCTCTGGTAGGGGTGGGAATATAGCTCTGTTGAACTGGTTCAGCCCCTGAATCTGAGAGCTCTCCTAGCTGCTCTTGCTTCTTCAAGATCTTGGGAATTAAATTGGGGTTTTCAAAGACAGCTGGGGGATTAGGGTCAGGGTTGGAACTAGTCTAACGAGATTTCTTCTTTGGAGCCAGCTTCTGAGTTTTGTTTCCTTGGTATTCTATGAGAAGGTTAAACAGGAAGCTTGTTTCCTTTCAGGTGGTAATTTGAAATAATTCCCCAATGGAGTCGCCAATGATGTTATCACTCAGGTTGTTCCCTGCTTCTTAAAGGGAATACGGCAAAGGTAACCACTAACCAATCTTTTAGTTACAGGTCCTAGCCTACCTACAACCAGAGAGGGCTCTCTCTTTATGATTTAGCTTTGTTGGTGGATGATTTTAGGCTAGTTATTGTGTGTTGGTTTTGTTTTCAATTTGGTTGGTTGGTGAATTCAAACAGAGCTGTGGTACAAATTACAGAACAGTTTGGGCCATTGGGCAATGGAGTTCAGGGCAGTGTGCTGCTGAAGTATGTTTCTGAAGACAGAGTATTGCTGCAAAGCTAGATAGGCATCTGTGGAACAATTTTTTGAGATTATGTAATGAAGTTATGAAATTAGTGAGTGAAAGGCAATTGAGAATCTTCCACTATGCTAACAAGGGGAGAAATGAAGGCATTTCTTAAGAGCAGTTAAGAATTCTTAAACAATATTCACAGTGAAAGAATTAGTTTAGACATGAGCAATTAAGAATTCATATCCATGGCTAATCCAGAAGAAAACATATTTAGAAATAGAGATTGAGCATAGGGTGTATTCAAACAAATCCTAAGCTATTATTTTTCTCTATTTACTATGATCATGAACATATATGAATTATGGCATACACAGAAAAACAAGAACATGGTTAAGAATAACTTATTGTTCCAACAAATGACACAGGAATTCTGCAACACAACAAAGCCATTCATTTCCATCTTCAGATAGTATTCAAACCAGGAACTCTACCAACAATTTGTATTAGCATAAATGTCTCAGATATACAATATAGCTCTTCTGAAAGAGTTTCACTAAAACCGACCCTCAATACGTTCTTTGAGGGGATATATATACAAAAATAGGATACAAAATATCTCAATAGTGAGTTATTGTGCAATAAATTGCACCACCAACTCTCTTACAAAAAGTAAATGAAAGATATAACTATAGCAATTAATGTTAAGATGGCAGCTATCTTTCTGTCAGATAACTTTTGACTTTTTGGCTCAGGAAAGTTGGCTGTAGCTGTGCCTTTAATTCTGCGTTAGTTGAGCCCGTTTTCTGAGTGCTTTCAGGAGTCACTGTACGGATGCTTCCTGTGATATCTGCGTGCTAGATTCTCTATTGACCTGTACTGTGACTAAGCTCTGAATTTTCAAAAAATAATAATATGATGGGATCACCTGGGCAGAATTTCCAGCATTGCTTGCCACCAATCAGCTGGAGGTAGCAGATGTCTCCTTATTTTTACCAGTGTTTCATCTGCTTCTATGTATCTGTAAAAAGTTGGAGGCACTTCAAACAAATGATTTATCTCACGCTCAATAAGAAATAGATTTTCTAATGTATCATATAGAGACTGCCCAGAGGGAGGCCCTGCTTCTTCTATGGAGCTGCTGGATGCTGTGATTTGATTCTCCACATAATTGTTGATCCTTGTAATATATTGATCATATGACAGAAGTTGTCCTGTGCCAGTCACTAGACTTGGTAGTCCTTTATCCTGCAATACTGTCATCTTTGCCGTGAATTCATCAATTTATGCCTTCATATCCTGACATTTTCTTTCTAGAGTTTGAGTGAAGTTCCTCAAATTCAACACTTTCTTGGCTGTCAGGATGGTGTCTGTTCTGTTGTTTATTTCTAGTGCTGCCAATTCCTCCCTAATGTGGGTATTGAGGAAATGTATCATCTTATTGGCCTGCTTAGGCATGATTCCTAGTGCTGTTCTGGCCCTTTGTATTTCAACATGAGCTATGCTTATCAGTTCAACTTGCTCATGTATTGCCTGGATTGATTGGCCAATTTTGGCCCAGATTATCTTCTTGATTTCTGCTAATGTCTTGCCTAGAAGCAATTCCTTTTCCAAAGATTTTACTTTGGCCTCCAAGGCCTTTATCTCTCTCTATTTCTTTGCTACAATCATCTTGGACTTGTCATAGCTGGCCCCTAGCTTGGCCAGTCTACCTTTGGCTTCATTTATTTCTGTCACTTGAGTTTCAAGCTATTTGACAGCTTTCATCAAGTCCTCCATGCTCATGCTATATTCTGCTGCTGTTGTTGCTTCTGTTGCCTCTGTTGCTGATGTGGCTATGGTTGGTGCTGGAATGGTAGGAGGGGCTGCTGCTGCTTGTGTAGGAGGGGCAGGGCCAAGAGTTGTAGAAGTTTGAGGTGGCTGGGAGGTTGATTCTCCCTATCTACCTTGCCATGCTTTCTCCAATTCTCCTTCCATCTCTAGTATTCTTTGATTCATCTTCATAAGTAAATCTATGGTGTCATCAAGCTGTTTTTCCTGTGCAAGTTCTGCAGTGTCAGGGTGAATAGTTGCAGGCAGCTTTGCCTGTTTCCTGAGTGCAGCAATATCATCTTCCTTCTTTTTCATAAGGGCCCTAACACCCTTTAGATCTTTTGGATCATGTCCTAGATCAATGATTATGTCTTCCAATGTTTTTATTCTGTTGTCCTTAGCCTGGGAAGACATCCTTTCCAAATCAAGATGTGTATTAGTATTTTTCAGTGATTCTTTTAACTGATGGGCTAGCATAGCCTTGTCTGCAAGTGTGGCATACACCATTTCCCCTGTTCGCTTGTGCAGCTCTATCTAATCCATTGGATGTATGTCTTTAGAAAAGACCTCCATGTTTGTTCTTAGGTAATCTGCATAGGTTTTGGGATGTGGAACGTTAGGCTTTAAATGAGTAAAAATCATTTTGTCCTCCTTGATATCATAAGCAGCCATCAATCTTTGTTTTTTGGAGGGGGTTGCCTTCAAGAATTGATCATAGAGTTGTACTCTCAACAATTCATTTTTTGCTTTGATCTCCATGAAAACCTCTTTGATATCGGCTGGTTGCTTGCCTTGCTGTATGGCCTGCTCCTGCTGAAATGAACTAGTGGCAGTCTGTTGGCTGGATTGTCTTTCTCTGTTTTGGCTCTCTGCTCTTTCTTCACTAATGTCTTCTTCCTCGGTTTCAGGGTCAATTCTTTGCCTCTTGGCCTCTAGTTGCTGTGTTGACCCACTTGGAGGTGTGACCTCCTCTCTATCACGTTTTTTGCCTCTCTGTTAATTGAGAGGTGTTTGCAAAACTGGGATTTGGGGTGGTTCAGTTTGCTGTAAAGGGGCTTTCCCTTGACTTTGATCCTTTGAAGTACTGGGCTACTCTGCCTCTGTCTCTTGCTGTTCATCCATTATCTCTTTGCCTTTTGCTGTAGTGGTGGTTGTAGATGCTTGCTGGGTAGTCCTGTGCACTGCAGCATAAGTGGTGTGCCTTCTCCACTTGACGGGTTGCTTGAATATAACCCGCGCTGACAAAATCCAAGTCAATTGTTTTTCTCTAACTTTCACAGTCTGCCTCCATTTCCTTACCTGAGTTAAATTCCTCTACTATTGTATCAGGCACCCATTCATCTTGGTTGGAAAAGTGTTCTATTTGTGGATATGGACAATGTTTATAGGCTAGCAGCCTATACTTGACTCTCCTAGCACTAATAAAGCCATCAGGGTCATAGGGGACCCACCAGAAAATCCTTTTGAGTTTAAGATTTTGCCCCAATATTTGATCAACCTCTTGCCAACCATCTTTCTTGTTCATGATGAAGGGGCCTATGTGGTCTCTGAATTTGAGATTGGCTTTCTTCTTGGCACTATGGAAGTGTGTAAGGTCAGAATTGATGAGCTGCCTATAGTATTCCAAGGCAAACAATCTCATAGGCACATACATTGGGAGCTTGTAAGGACAGAGCTCACAACCATAGATCCTGATGACTGTGTGATTTTGGTATAAATACCAATCACCTATTTTATAATTCCTGGACAACTGTAAGATTTTCTGTATATCTTTGGACAATCTGGCAGGAGGAGACCTCTTCAAGAGGCATGTAACTAGATAGACAAATTGGTCAATAAATTCACAGTATGAATAGGGAGAGTTCTGGACTTGGTGGAAGACTGAAGACCAGAAGATGACAGATCTCCTCTCACCCTGTGAATCCAGTTTCTTGACGTGGCACTAGAAGCAATCTTTCTGATAGTACATGAAGAGGTGATAGATGTATGATGAATATTTGAATATCGCCTCCCTGTTCAGCCTCACCAGTTGGTCATGTATCTTGTTGGCGATAAACTTGGCATAATTGTATTTTACAGCAGGGGGCTTCCCAAGGCTATATGCAGATAACAAGACCAAAACAGTTTCATCAACATGCTCATTTGTGGAGAACCCCAGGACAGAGGATATCATGTCCACAAGCAGCTTGCCTACCTCATTGAATTTTGCATATGAAAAAGGAGGTGGCCCAGAAGGCTGGCAGTTTGCTCTCATGAAAGTTTTGGCATTGCAGCAATGTCTGTGCTAGAGAGCTTAGAGCCCTCATCCAGCAAATACTTTATAGAAAAAGGGTATAGCAGCTGGGTTTGTTTGTAATTCAGCATCTGATTTATGGAGTCTGGTGTTATGTAAAAGAGGATGCTCCCAGATGGAGACTTTACAGCTCTGAGCTTCTGGTCATAATTTTCTGCATAGAGGTGAATGACTTCAGGAAAGACATTTACAAATGGCAAGAAGTAGGTAGGCAGATTAGACTCCCAGATGCCATACATGTCACTGTTGTCCAAGTGGCTGTTCCTTAGCTGGCAGAAGGTCTGTAAGTGGTTCCTCTCTGCCACAAAATCTGCAATGAGGAAATCACTGTCTACAAGTGGCATAGCTTCAAGCTCCTTACTGGGTGGATTGACAGGAGCAACATCAAGAGAAGATGGAGTGGCCATGTTTGATTTTAACTGGATATTTACTTGAGTTTAGGATTGGTGCAAAGGCTGAGGAATGCCCACTGAATTGTGTTTGAAAGTGAACAACTCTGAGAGTATGAGGAAACTCTTTACAGGTTTGATGAACTGTGGGGCACTCTGTTGGAAGAAACCAGAGTGTTTTAAGCTAATTAGCTGGTTTTTCAAGGGGAATTTTGAAAACAGGGATGAGTGTGCAGTTGCATCGGCTTTTAGCCGGTAGCTTGGCTTCTTCAATTAGTTTTTGTGGTGAATTTCGCAGAAGGGCACGGGTTTCTTGCAGAGCTTTGTTGTGCAGGGATTTTACCAGGTTGTTGGGTAGTTTCAGTGGACAATTTATCTGTGAGGAGATTTTGCAGAGTTTTTTACAGGAAATTAGGAGAAAAATGGGAGAAATATGGGTAAAGTAGGTCGCCTGCGGCAAATACTTGGATTTTTCGGTGTAGGAGTTGTCAAGCCGGAACAATTGCAGGGATTTGAGTCGACTTTGAGGGCAGCAACAACTTTGGTGGAAAAATTCACAGTTTTGGCTGCAAACGACGTCTTTCGCATGCACAACGCTCCGCAAACGGTAAGTTAAAATGACATAAAACGGTCATTCCTGACTTTTTATGCAATTTTGGCGCCTTTTTGGTGATGACGTCAGCATGACGTCATCGGTGGGTCTGGGTACGACAGGGTGACGTGGCAGCTGACGTGGGTGGCCAGGTGGCGGTGACACGGTGGCAGGGCAGGCGGGTGGATGGCCGACGTGGAGGCGACGTGGAGCAGTGGTGGCAGACGAGGGGGTGATGTCACGCTGACGGGGGTGTGACGTCAGTGAGAGGGGATGGGTGGTAAGCGGTTTCCCCGGAGCACCCCAGGGCGGTAAGTGGTATGAGGGGAGGGGGGCTCCGAACACTGTGGGAGGCCGATGCGTGGCGGGGGTACGGCGGTAAAACCGCCAATCCCTCGGACGCAAAAGGTCGGGCAGGTTGCTGGTGAGATTGACCGCCAGTCGTTAGATCAGTGGGGCCGGCGATCTAACGGCTGGCGGCATATATGATGTGATGGCGCATTAGGACCGGGGGACCCGCTGATTAAATTAATCGTTTTAAATATAATGCGCGTGGGGTGGGTTTTTTGACATAGGGTAGCGGGTTAGTTTAATAATGTTTTAATTAAAAAACATTACAAACACAAACTTTAGAGTGGAAAAGGAGTAGGAAGGGTTAATGAGGGCGGGGATTTTGATTTTTCGATTTTTAGCCATAGCTTTTTAACAAACCCATAGTTTAGGGTTATAGAGGGTTAATATTAACCCCTGATGGATTAATATTTCCCAAGAGAGGGTTGTATAGATATAGTGCTAAGGGGAGGGTATTTACATAGACTTTTTGGGATTTTTACATAGATTTTTGTAAAATTAGGGAAGGGGAATGCTTAGGGAGCTAGATAATACATTAGTTGTTAATATGACATTGTGAGGTGAGAGTATATGGGGAAATGCTAAGTTTTGAGAAGTAAAACTTAGGAATGGAAGATGAGGGAAATGAGAATAAAGGTTTTTACACAAAGAATGTGGCTTCTTTTCCTTGATTGAACTTCATAGTTTGACCTGGTACTCTGTCATGAAATGAAGTGGAACAGGACACTTGAGCATATCTCAAGGTCCTTGGGGATGTTAGTAAATGATGTTTGGGGAAAAAAGGGGGAAATTAGACATGCTTCCAATGTTATGTCCTCAAACCTCTGCTATTATGCCAATACCCTGAATGGAATGAGTCTTGCACTTGATAAGCCAATTGGTAATGGCCCTTCATTTCTGCAACCTTGCACTACTTACCCAACCTAGTAATCCTAACTTTTTTTCTTCACTTGAAGTGGGTGCACTTGAATTAGCAGAACCTGATTGTTCTCTTTTTCTTTTGACTGCCTTTCTATCTAAATCTACCCTTATTTCTTCCAAGGGCCCAGATTAAGCAGTTGGGCTCCTTCATTTATCTACCTAGCTAGTCATCTGCCAAATTTGAGCTGTTTGGACAGGAAACATTCTCTATTCTGCAACAAGCAATTTAAAAATGGCGTGGTCCAGATTAGACTGTTGGGCCATCCATCAAGTATGAATAGCATCAGTATTTGTAGACTGTGTTACTCCCACAAGATAGTAGTGGCATTTTGACTGGCCACTTTCCGGGTCTTTAGTTTGGGGTTCATTTTCACTTTTCTTTTGACCATTTGATTTTCTTGCCTTTTGATTATTCTTTTAAGGCATACCCTCTTTTCATTTTTTAATTTTCCTAGTATGTACATAAAATATGGAACCTTTGCAGCCTGCAATGATGAACATATTTAGCCCTTCCACTGTCAATCATGAAAGATGAAACCTATTGGTATAGGAACCTAACAGTGGCTCCACTTGGGGATGGATTTTCCTGGGGAAAGCCAAGAATAGCAGGTCAGATGGCCTTATTTCCTTTCCTTACTACAGTGAATCCTCTCTAGTATTGACACCTTTGATCTGAATCTAGTGAGCTGGTATGCAATGTCTTATGACCTCTTTTGTACAAGAATTACCACTTTGTGTCTTACTGACCTGTGTCACTGCTTATCATTGGTTCTCTATTCTGTAGACCTTCCACAAATTTGTTTGTGGAGCTTTCAAGCATCTTTGTCATCTTTGATATAGTTTTGCTGATCATTCTTCAAAATCCATTGTAGTTGTTCTTTTATCTATCTGCTGTAAAAAAGAAAAATGCTGAAAATATAGATATTTATGTACAATGTGTGACTGTGCTATGCTCATGGATCATAATAGTGCTTGAGCATTCTTCCATTCACTGGGCCTTCATAATTATTTGACTCATCCAGAATCTTTAGAAGAAAGGTGTTATTGCCTTGCATAGCTTGAATTACAAATGGTCCTTTCCATAGAAAGTCAAATTTGCCATGCTTTCCTTTGTCTTCCTTCCTAGAGTCCAATTTCAATACTTTATTTCCTATAAAAAAGTCTTCAGCTTTTGTTCTTTTGTCAAACACCTTTTTCAGCTTCTCTTGTAGAACCTGGGTTCTCTGATACACTTCTTCCCTTGTTTGCTGTAAGTGAATTGTTGATTGATCCTCCTCTGGATATCATTGGGTTCAGCTTGTATTTCCTGCAGCAATTTGATCACAGGGACCCCAAGAGATGATGGGAACACAACTTCCAGGCCATACACCAATTCATATGGGCTAGTACCAATAGATCTTTTGGTGGTCAACCTATCTGCCCATAGTGCATTTGCCAGCTTCTTATGCCAATTCTTTTTGTTCTCCTCCAAGACCTTTTTGATGATATTGATGAGGCTTTTATTGGAGGACTCAGCTAGGCCATTTCCTTGAGGGTAATAGGCTATTGAATGACCTAGGGTGATATGATATTTGTGACAGAAGCTGATCATTCTTTTGGATTTAAAGGCAGCTGCATTGTCTGTTATGATTTTCTCTGGGCAGCCAAATCTAGACAAGATATTGGTTTCTAGGAATTGTATGATAATTGAGTCATTTGCTTGTCTACAAGGTATGGCCTCTATCCATTTGGTGAAGTAATCAGTAGCTGTCAGGATCCATCTATGCTGGCCTGAGGATGAAGGGTGAATTTCCCCAATGAAGTCTAAGCCCCATTGTTGAAATGGTTTTTCAGTTGAAATGGGCTTGAGGGGTAAGGGTAGCAACTTTTTCTTCCCTTCAAAGATCTGACATTTATGACATGTCATTACAAACTTTTTTGAATCAGCAAACAGGGAGGGCCAATAAAATCCAGCTCTCAGGATTTTATCAGCTGTGGATTCCCAATATAAGTGCCCTCCACAATCTTCTGCATGAAATTCTCTAAGGACTTTATCAGCTTCATCTGAAGTTAGGCAGTTAAGCAAGACACCTTCATGATTTTTCAAAAATAAAACATTATCTATTATACAAAATTTTGAAGCCTTCATTTTTAGAAATCTCTTTTTGGTTCTGGATAACCCTGGAGGAGCTTGCATGTTTAATAATACAAAACATATGTCAACATACCAAGGTGATTGTAAAAAGGCTTGATTGTTCTGTGGAGTCGCCATCTCCTGTTCGTTATCCAGTTCATTGATGTCAAGGGCTTGGAAATTAGTTTCAGTCATTAGTTTAGCTATCCCTTGTCCTTTTATAAGTTTTGTTGGTTTGATTTCTATATCATATTCCAGAATGTTGGCAATCCATTTGCCCCTCTTACCTTCAATTCCTTCTTGAGTTAAAATGTCTTTGACCACTGCATTGGGCACATATGCAACTATGTGAGAGTATAAGATATAACCTCTGAAATCCTTTATGGCTTTGACAAGTGCATATGCTTGCTTTTCCATGATTTGGTACTTGAATGGGGTATCTCTAAGGGCTATACTGAAAAAGGCAATAGGTTTTTCACATCCCAAATCATCCTTTTGCAGTAAGACAACAGCAATTGTATGTTCAGAGGCAAAGGAGAAGATTATAAAATCTCTATCAAATATGGGGCTTGTAAGAACAGGTGTTTTTGTTAAAGCTATCTTGATTTCTTCAAAAGCCTGTTTGGCTTCAACTGTCCATTTGACTTTGGCATCTTTCTTGAGCATTTGGTTCAAAAATCTTATCAGCTCAGCCAAGTTAGGAATAAATCTTCTTAGGAAATTAATCTTTCCTAAAAAGGCTTGTAATTCTTTGACGTTTCTTGGATGAGGGACCTGAAGTATAGCTTGAATCCTATCAGGGTCAATTCTTATGCCATCTTTTGAAATTATATGACCTAGGAGTTTGCCTTCTTCCAGGCCAAATAGCAATTTCTTTGGGTTCAAAGAAATGCCATACTTTCTGCAAATTAAGAACACTTGTCTGAGGTGTTTTAAATGTTCTTTGTCTGATTTTGAGAAGGCTGTTAGATCATCAAGGTATATGACTAAGAAATCACGGATTTCTTTAGCAAAGGCTATGTCCATTGCCCTCTGAAATGTGGCTCCAGCATTCTTGAGTCCAAAAGGCATTTTGACATATTTGAAAGTTCCCCAAGGTGTGGTGAAAGCTGTTTTATCTTGATCATCTGGGTGAACTAAAATTTGATTGAATCCTGAGAAGCCATCCAGTAGTGAGATCCTTGAAGCTCCCACTACCCTTTGTAAGATGTGATCCATTTTTGGCAAGGGGTAGTGGTCTTTGAGAGAGAATTTGTTCAAATTTATTAGATCAACACAAAGTCTTATCTCCCCAGTTTTCTTTCTTGTAGGTACAAGGTTAGAAATCCATTCAGAAAATCTTATAGGTGCAATGATCCCAGCTTCATACATTCGTTTTACTTCCTTTTCAATTAGGGGAAGAAGGACTGGATTCACTCTTCTCAATTTCTGTTTAAAGGGTTTCTGGTTTTCTTTCAGGGGTATTGTATGCTGGATAACTGTAGTATCATAGGATTTAAGGTCCTCATAACTCCAGGCAAACACATCTTGAAAATCTTTGAACAATTTAATATATTCTGATTTCTTATCAGGAGGTAAGGTTCTAGAAAGCTTGACCATTTTCAGATTTTCAATGGTCCCAATATTACACTCCTCAATTTCTGCATTAATGGGTTGCATCTTTGGTTTCTTAGGGAGATCAGTTGAATCAAAAATGTCTTCTAAAGGAGTAAGACCTGTGGGCAAGAAATTATCCTTTAGTTGAATTACTTCAGTTTCTTGTTCAATAATTTCATCAAGATCTGCTAGTTTTAGCTTCTGTAAATTGGCAGAGTCAAAGGTTGTAGGATGTAATATCAGATCTGCTATTTCAGCTGATATACTTGTGTTCAGTTCATCAATTTGGTGCTGATCATCCCTAATGCTTGTGTCTATGTTTAAGTGTGAGAATTCTTCCTTCATGGTCAAAAAATTATTTATCTGGGTATCATTCTCAAACACTTGCCAGTTATTTACATTGTCTGGGACAGAAGGCCAATGTTTAATCTCAGCAATAACCTGGTGGTTAGGTCCAAAAGGAAGTTTACAGGTGCTTGCAAAAGTTGCCAAACTATGAGCATGCAAGTTGTGGCTTCTAGGTATTTTGGTGAGCTGATATTCCAAGAAGCTATTAAGCAAGTCTGTCACTGCTATCCTATAAGACCTTAGCCTGGGATCATTTGTGACAAAAGTTCCCTTTATCTGTTGTATAATTAGGTCTGAATCACCCAATATAGAAACTTTGGTCACTCCAAGACTCTTAATCAGTTTGAGACCTAGCAAAAGGGCTTCATATTCGGCCATGTTATTTGTACATATGAAGTTGAGCCTATATGCATGGCCTAAAGCATGGTCATTTTGAGTATTCTGTATCCAAACCCCTGCTCCTGCTCCTAGCTTGTTTACTGACCCATCAAATTCTAAACACCACAAGATCTCTTGATCAATGTTTCTTTCAATGGATTTACAGATTTTTTCAGTGGGCTGGTCTAGTTTTGGTGATTCTTGTAATATATTAACAACCTGTGTTGGTTTGACCACATTAGTGATCTTTTGATCTTGAGCAGTGGACTGTTCATTCATGTGCCTGGTTTTTGTTGTTTTTAGGAGCTTGACCTCAGTTTTGGAACACATATCAACATTGTACAGTATGAATGAGTCCATGTCTAAATGAATGGAGTAGATTGGGAAGTTTTGGGGCTTCTCCTAATTGCTGACCACATATTTCATCAATGTTTCTCAGTACAGTCTCTTTGGCTGGCCAAAGACTGAAATTGTGGCATATGACATGTCTAGTTGCAGAGATCCTTGGAGTTTGGTGCCCATGATCTTGATAAGAGCATACCATATTTAGGTGGAATGTCAGCTACTACCACATCCATTAAAATTGTTTTGGCTGGATATTGGACTAGGGATACACAAAGGTCTTTGATCAAGCCTAAACATCTCACCTGGCTGGAATCAAATGAAAACAAATCTTTATAGGGCCTGGTGATGTCTAGGTTAATTTTTTCCATTACTGATTTGGGCATTAGGTTATGAGAGGCCCCTGAATCAAACATGGCATTGTGTAGCACCTTGTCATGGATGTTTAGGCTTACATAAAATGGAGGGGTACCTCCATCCACTGATTTGCCATTGATTTCTGAGCCAAAAATCAACTCTGGTTGATCATCCAGAATATTAACTGCATCCCTATTTTCTGGTACTTGTAATGATCTATTGATTTGTTGTTTGAAGACCTCATGTTTGGCTAGTTCAGAAAGAGGAATTGCTATTTTTAGTTTACCAATTTCTGTCTCAAGATTGAAAGGCTTTTCCATCTGAACTTTTACATTGTGAGCAGCAAGTTTTTCCTTCTCTGCTAAATTTTGGGTGACCTTGTCCTGGTCAGGTACACTGTTTTGGGGTAAACTTGAATTGGGTCTATTTTCTAGAGGTCTGCCCAAGATTTCTGTTGGAAGAAATGGTGTAGATGTAGGTTTTACTGGAGGCTGTACATCAGATACATCTTCCACTATGACCTCCCTTTGGAGTTTTTTATCTGAGGACTCTGTTAAGACAGACTTATCACTAGATTTTTTTGGCAGTTTGGTGTTTGTTTGTTTGGTATTCTCAGGTACATCTATGGTTCTACTTCTTAACTTGTATTGTTTGTGTACTTCATAGACTGCTGTGTCATACCCTTCTCTGAAATCAAATGACTCACCAGATTTTGCTTGGAATTTCTTGTATTCTTGGGCTTGTTGATCATCTTGTGTTAAGAATACTTGTTGTTCACTGTCCAAACCCATTAGATTGATGCGCGGATCTTCTATTTGTTCACTAGTGGTTGAGGCCTCTGCATAGTTCTCTTGAAATGGAGGTCAGATATTTTGATCAGGACCAGTCCTTCCAGCATTTGGGTTTTGGTTTTTTCTAAAATTGGAATTCCTAGTGGTGTTGCTTGTTTTCCCTTCCCAAGAGGACTTTCTCTCCATGGTCTCAACTCTATCCCCCAACCTCTCCATACCCTTCATGATTGCATCTAGCTTTTGGTCAAAGGTTGAGGGTTCCTCTTTAAATGTTGTTCTTCTCTCATTTTTTGCTCTCGTTCTCTTGGCAATCAGGTTTGCCTCCACACTGACAACTATATTCTGCATGTCTGCAAGACTTGGAGGTGCTCTTTCTCTTAATTGATATGCCATATTTGAATCAAATCCATCAGGGAATTTGATCAAGGCCAGATCCGGTGGAGGTCTTAGGTTCTGGGGAATGGCGTTGTATACATGGTTGAACCTAACACAGTAATCTTGAACTATTTCTTGTGGACCCCTTTTCAAATTATCATACTCTGTTAGTATGTGTAGAGGGTCTTTTTTCTTTTCCCATCTGTTTAAAAAACTTAGGTATAAGGCATCAGGATTGAGTATAGAATTTGCAGCTAAAGACCTAAACCAGTTCCTTACATCCCTTGTTAAACTTTGCACAAAAATTTTCATTCTTACATCTTCATCATCTATCTCATAGTTCTCAAAATAGTCCTGCATTCTCTTGGTGTGTTGCTGGGCTCTATAAGTGCCAGTACCATCAAAGTGAGTGATCTTGCTTTGATAGTCTTGGGGCATAGCCCCTGGATTTTCAGGCAGGTGTAAAGGGGCATATCTGTTAGCCATATTTGCAGGGATAAAAGGGGCAGCAAGAAGGAGTGGAACCGCTGGAACAACAGGGATAATAGGAGTAAGGTGTGTTGGGGATGAAGGAGTGGGGAAACTACCTTGGCAAGTGGATGAGGAACTAGGATAAGTGGGGGTTATGTGAGGATAAACTGATGCTTTGACAAGAGTAGGAATATAGCTTTGCTGAATGGGTTCTGTACCTGAGTCTGAGAGCTCTCCTAGCTGCTCTTGTTTCTTCAAGATCTTGGGGATTAAATTGGGGTTTTCAAAGACAGCTGGGGGATTAGGGTCAGGATTGGACCTAGTTTAACGAGATTTCTTCTTTGGAGCCAACAAAGAAGACATCAGAGCAAATTTTTTGCGTGGTTAGCGAAAAATAGGGAGGATTTATAGGACAGTTAGACTGTCTGTGCAATTTGTAGGACAACTAATATTAAAACTCATATGAGAGATTGGGAGCCAAATCTCTGGGAGTTTTTGGTCAAATTGAGCTCAGAAAGAGTCCACTTAGGGGTTTTGGATGTTCTGAATCCATTGGTGACCTTTAATTTTTGATTTGAGCACATCTAGGTAGCATTTTTACAGGTTTGAGACTAAGGGTGTATGGATCAATCAGGGTTTCGAATCATCTTTGGAAGGTGTTTGAGCATGGAGAAGGCCTTGCAGGGGTTTTCTCACCTTCAAAAGTCTACTACAATAACTGTTACCTGTAGGGTTCAACTCATATTTACTTTTCTCATTATTTTATGTTGAGGGAATTTTTATTTATGTGCTTCAATGTGAAATTGAAGTGCTCACATGCTCATTTTAGCTCATTTCAGTTGGAGTATGTGTTATGAGGACTAATCACAAGTGCGGACACAAGAAATCTCCCTAGGTTTCAAAAAAAACCTAGTAACAAACAAACAATCAAGCTAATTCCTTCCCTTAATCTATATTTTCTTGAATCGTAACCTAAAAAGGTGAGAAAAGGAAATTCATACCTTATTATGACATGCCTGATGAAGATCCCCCTTTGTACTTCAATGCAACTCGTCGATGCTTGAATCCATACCTGAACACATGGAAACAACAAAGGATCAAAGTCATATGCAACATAATTATTCAATAATTCAAACTAGTGACCATAATTTGGTGAGGGTGGAGGTGGTTTAACCTATGGATTCCCTTGGTTGTTCTTGGATTGGTTGTTCTATGAGATCCCACATTCCTGGTTGGAATATGGCACGAGGGTGACTGTCTAAAAGAGAGATTTGGTTAAGCCATGTCTATGATCGGGTGGTACGTGGAAGTCCTGAACCTGGAACTTGGTCAAATTTGCCTATGATTAATAAAATTTATGTTATCTTACTTTTGTACTTGTTTATATGTGATTTAATGGTTTTCATATCTCTAATATTTATATGGTTTAATGCTATTTATAAGCATGGTTAGTGCACTGGTTGATGCCATAGTTATTTCATGTATTTATTTGTAATTATTAAATGGATGGATGCAAGACCTAATTGATGATATAATAGTGCAATGGAGAAGGAGGTGATCCTTCTAGTTATGTTTCATAAGTTTTTCCAGTCATTTATGCTCCGTCTCATATCATAGACCTGTAGGTTGCATTGATGCCAAGTGTTTGACATAATGTTAGTCCCGATTGGGCTTGCTTAGGCCTAGGCCTGAGTTGATTTTTTCTTTATCAGCATTGTTATCATGTCTTTGATGGATTCTGAAGGTTGTAGAAAATTTTGGGCAGAGACCGAGATTCTAGGCTAGAAAAGTGGCTCAAATCTTGTGGTCGCTGACACACGTTTGCTGAGAAAAAGTCCACAGTCACTGCACAAAGGCCTATGAGAGTGATTTTGAGTTGCTAGTCTCTGTCTTTCCTATAACATGAGAGCGGGTTTGGGTTAAGAGGCTTAAAACATTAGCCAGAACTAGGGACATGATGTCTGAGTGGATGACATGTGGGGGTGTAATTGCTGATGTGGATGGGTTTGTTTGATGAATTCCACTGATTCCATTTCCTTAAGGTAACCAAGGATATTGAATCCCTTATAGTAACCTTTCTCATTACATGTTTTCCCGACTGGTTGGGTGCTTGGGTGGACTTGGGAGGAGAGGGTGTTACAATTTATAGACCATGTTTCCTAGAATTTACACTTTATTCAAGGTATGTAAGTTGCTGACTTGCAAGGGAGTGCGTAATGATACTCTGATGGATGGAGAGAGATCCCATTTGATGATCATTTGTCACGTGACAAAATGAAGTGTAACAGATTGCCCCTTAAATTTGAAATTCAAAAAAGTTTGAGGAATGAAGTACTTCATCATATCAAGGATTGGACCATAGATCATGGTTGGAAACCTGCAACAATCAATCAAGGATTACAATGAAATATAACAATCATCACTGAGGTAGGAATACCCATACTCAGAGTAAAGAAAACTCGATGAATCAGTAGGGAAATACATATTGTCAAAGTAGATATAGGATGGATGCAACCATCAAACATAAAACTCTTTGTATAATCATGAATGCAAAATTCCTCGCAGCCTGGATGTATGACACTAGATCTAGGTCTTGATCTCCATCTCTTGATCCATAGTATGAATCTAACCATGCGAGTAAATGTCTTGAAGTTGAACATGGCAGAAACCACTTGATTACCGGTCAATGATGTGAACCATTAACAAGTGTGAGAGAAACCACCATTAATGACAATGGTCCTTAATGTACTCTCAGTACAATCTATAGAGTGCGAGAAGATGATCTAAAGTCGAACACTCATAGAATTGTTCGACTGAAGGCCAATGATGAGAAACCTTCATTATGGCATGCAGAATCCAAGGTACTGAAAAGGCTTTCTAGATCAACTTCCTAGATAATGAACTTAAGTCGATAGGAAGTGACCCGTTGCAAGAGGGCCTACGACATGAAACTCAATATCAAGTTCTAAAAAATAGTTTGCAAGGACTGACTTGGGGATGGCCAACAGTTGAAGGCTACAAATTGCAAGGTAAATTTAACTAAGGTTTAAACTTCTCTTGAACATATTGGTGACATGACAAAATGACTTGGCAACATTTGACTCAAAGATAATACCCAAAACCAACTGAATATTTTCATTGAGGTCCGATTAACTATGAGACAAATGGATTCCCCAACTTGAACATATATGTGATGGAGTGTCATGTGATGAGCCCCAAAATTAGTAACAATTTGGGCTCATTTGGCCTAATTTTCCTTGTTTAGTCCTTGTTCAAATCAATCATTTTCTATAGTTTATGCATTATTTTTAGTATGTTTATGTCTTTGGTACGAATAGGGGAAGTCACTTGTCCTAGGTGGTTAACACGTTTCTATTTCAGGTTTTTTGACATCTATTGGAGCAAAGTCAAAGCAATCATGAGCTATAAGGTAGCCAAGCCTGAGGTGAGGACTTGAAGGGGGGGTGCCTATGGCATTCAATGACCCTTCCTCGGGATCTTCACCTCCAACTCCGAGCTCCAAAGACCACCAAACCGAATCTAGAAGGCAGCCAAGCAACATTTAGAAAGGGACTGTTTAACTCACAGTTTGACAGTCGAGTTCCACAAATTGAGGTGGCTAGCTAGGTCCCTCGTGATCTATAAATGTTGAGGCCTCATCCTTTGTAATAAGACTTTTGAAACTATTGTGTACTTGGCACCTCAGTGCTGCAGCTCTATTTTGTTCCTTTGTAGCCATTTTTGGCATGACTGTTATGATTCTTTTTGGATAATGAGAAGCAGTTTGGTTTCCTATCAAATTTGAGTTTTTCATAGGAGCCAAATCTCTCAGGGTTGGGCCCAACCTGAGAGCCTAGGACCTCCTTTCTGTATTGTTACTTTTCCTTTACGTATCACTGTTTTCCTTTATGCATTTGAATATATTTTTGTTGAGTAGATTTCGTTATGGTTGCTGGAATAGATCACTGTTTATGAATGATTTTGGTTTAGGTGTTTTGGTAGGATAATAACAGCAAAACCTCCAAGAAAAGGGACAACCACACTCATGGGTTTCGCCTCATCCTTATTGGATTTGGGGCTGGAATTGAGGAAACAGTGCCACCTCACAAAAACACTAGTTTTCTTGTTTATGCAATCTTTTAGTGTGCTTGTTTTATTAGCAGAGATTAGTCATGGGCTTGGACATCTGAAATTTTTCTTTACATAGATGGTTTACAAAGTTCTCTTCCCAAATAAAGTTACTGCTCATTTATGTTGTTGATGGTTAGGCTAGACTAGTTTAGGATTTGATCATTTGTAGGTCTTTGTTGATTTGATCAAGGTACACCGTGCAAGGCATCTTCATTTATTCATTCATCTACCCAAAGTATCATCTGAGCCACCTGTCATGTCTCTTAGCTAATTTTCTCGTTCCCTACCTACCCTTTTTGTCCACCAATTCTTACCTCCCTACCTATCATTGCCTTAGCCTTCTTCAAGCCAAGTCAGCCTTCTACATCTCTTCACCAATCCACCCACTAGTCCTTAGGCCATTTTTAGACCCCTATCCTACCTCCAGATCCATCCATGCACCTTCCCTCACTCATCCATCCCCTAAAAATCGATTTCCAAACATCCTGTAGAAATTCTAGAACTTCCTGTAGAAATTCTGGAACATCTTGTAGAACCCCTGCAGACTTCCTGTAGAAGCTCACAAGTGAGGTTTCCTGATAGCCAAACCTTTTGAAACTCTAGGGAAGAGTGTTCGGGACTCCTTAGACCCTCTCCGAACCTCTCCAACCATTTCCAAGCATTCCTCTTCCTTGATCCGCTCCTACACAATGAAGCACAGTTCAAGCATATGCATGTGAAAATCGACACTTAACCAAAAAAAATACAAAAAGATACATTCTAGGACAAAAGTAATCTAAGTCATATGAATTTTCCGTTTTTGAAGTCAATGGCATCTCATTCAGTAGTTTTCATTCTCATTTTTGCATCAGTAGAACTAGCTGGTAGAATTAGGGTTTGCTAGGGTTTGCATTTCTTTTTGGCTTTCAGTCTCTTTTCGTAAGTAGATTAGTTTCCTTTGAGTTAGCTTTCATCCATCACTTAAAAGCTTCTTCTGAGAACTAATAGAAGTTGGCTAAAGCCCCTAGCGGACTTGTGCCGGCTGACCGAGTGACAGCTGCGACAAGAGCTAGTACTTGTGCATACAGCACCGTCGCTTCCAAGTTTGTTACGAACGACCGGGTTGATAAAAGTAAAGAAGGGAGTCCCAGGAGTTGCAACATTATTGCTGCAATACTGGAGCCCACCATCTTTTTTCCGCCATTGCCGGGGAAGCGTCAGAGTATTGGTGATTGTTGCTTTTCTTCTATCTTCTACTACAACCTTATGCTAAGTAGTTTATTTCATTTCTATTCTGCAATTTCGTTTTTGCAAAAGTAGAGTAGACATTTCCTGCTTTCATAGATTAGCATTTCAATTCTGCAATTTCAATTTTGCAAGCATAGATTAGAATTTCAATTCTGCAAGTGTAAATTAGCATTTCAATTCTGCAAAATAGATTAGTCCTTTCCTTCTTTCATTTCAATTCCGCATTTTCATTTCAGTAAGATAGTTAGTCGCAGTTCAATCTATTCTCATTTTGCAGGTACAAGAAAAAGATACAAGAAAAGCAAGAAAAAGTCTTTCCATTTCATGCCTCGTAGGAATAGAGATAAAACCTGCAAATTCTTACCCAACACCCCCCCACATCACTGAGTCAACCTTCTCTTTTCTCTGGTGACAGTGAGCCAGAAGATCCTATAGGTGAACCTCCTGAGATATACGAAGATCCTATAGCAGAAGAAGAGTTAGGAAACATTCCATTTGAAGCCATGGCTGAAAACCAAAACGGTAAAAGAGAAGACGAGAGAATAGAGGGTGCCTTTCCCATTCGAGAGACTAATGGAGGCATGAAAATGAAAAACATAAGTCCCCCTGCACTACCTCATTTCCATGGTCTGACCATTGAGGACCATGATACCTTCCTGTTTGAGTTTGTTGTCATTTGTCGAACTTATGACTATGCTGAGGATGAGCAAAAGATGAAACTCTTTCCCTCTACCCTCAAGGATGCAACATTACGCTGGTTCATGGGGTTACCTGGAAACAGTATCACCACTTGGGCTCAAATGCAACAAGCTTTCAACACCAAGTACAGAGACTACTGTAGGTCCAAGGAAACTAAGGGGGAAATCTTTCGGATGACCATGGGCAGTGATGAATCTTTGGAAGACTACGAGGAAAGGTTCCAACTCAGTTATAAACGGGCCAGGTGCACACTTGACCCGGAATCTCTGAAGTTGGTTCTGCTTCGAGGAGTCCCTGAAGGCGTTCTGGACACCCTTAACCTATTGGCTGGAGGAGATATCTACCAACTACCTTATCAGGACATAAAGACCGTGTTTAGAAACCATTATAGGGTGGCCCGGAAGAGAGGTAGGGGAAGTCATCTCTCAGCTAGTACCTCTCTCTCCAAGCATGAGTTTGCTAACCAGATGGAAGATCTTAAGAGTGAAATGAGACAGACCATTGCCATGCAACTTGATACCTTTCGAATTCAGCAGAAGAAAGAAGAAGCTGAGAGGGCTTTGGCCATTTTTTGTCCTAGATGCGTAAGGAAGCACCCCAAGAATGAGTGCCCATTACACTCAGTAGAGGTATGTTTCGTGTGTGAGGCAGACCATCCCACCAACCAATGCCCTACCTTGCCTAGATTTAAAGCCATGTACCTAGGGACCGAGTTGGCTACTGAACCTCTCTACTTCCTCAACCAAAGGAGGCCTCATGGACCAAGACCTTATCAACAGGGGATGCGAGGGTCATCCCAAGCTTATTACCACCCCAACCAACCTGCTCATATGCCTTCTTGGGGTCCCCCTACTCATCCTTCCTGGTCCGCACCTCCTCCATGGTCTTATCCATCTCCACACCAAACTCAACCTCCTTCTCAAACATTTCTCTCTCATGCCCAGCCGCAACCTCAGTGGAATGCACCTCAACCAGGGTGGAGGATCCAGTACAACACTCCTCTCGCCATTTTGCCTCCACCACCAACTCAACCTCAACCATTACCTCCTGCTCCTCCAAGACAACCCCAGATGCTTGCTCAACCGAACCCGAACCCCAACAACAGACAGGCCCAACAGGTATATACTGGGGAGACGACATGCCCTACTTATGCTGTGGAGATCCAGGAGATCAACCTGCGGTCTGGGAAATTCCTCCCAGAACGCCAACCTCCTCCCTTAGAAGAGGAGGAAGAGAGACAGGAAAGTGAACCCCAAGCCATTCCACCCTTTCCTGAGCGACTCATAGCAACCACACAACCCAACCCAGAGGAGGACGAGCTTCTGGGAGAACTCAAGCAGTTGTGTGTGAAAATTTCACTTCTCCAGGCCATCAAAGATGTACTAATTTACAACAAATTGATTAAAGAGAAGTGTTTCAAGCACCCAGCCAGGCGAAAGAAAGATGCCTCGACCATCAATGTCATAGGACAATTGTCCGATCTCATGTTGGGGCAAGTAATCTGTCCGAAGTATTTGGAACCTGGGAGCCCTGTAGTTGATGTCCACATCAATGGAACCATTATACCCCACACTCTGATTGATTTAGGGGCTTCCATCAATGTGATGACCAGGGACATCATGCTTAAGCTCAATCTTCAGAGTTCCCTAAGGAAGACCTCGACAGTGCTGCAATTGGCAGACCGCTCCATCGTGACTCCTGAAGGGATTGTGGAGGATGTATTGGTCTCTGTTGATTCCTAGGAATACCATGCGGACTTTTTGGTTCTCCAGCCTAAGGAAAAACTCACAGGGTATCCCCTCATTTTGGGAAGGCCTTGACTGGCCACTGCAGATGCTTACATCTGGTGCCGAGCCGTAAGCATGACCATAAAAAATTGGCCTATGTCCAAACAGCTGGTCCTATACCCTCCTGCCCAACCTCTGCTAGAACATGACTTACCCCTCTGGTTGGAAGAAGAAGAAGAGGATGAGGTCTACTCTGCATTATGCACAGTAGAAGCCAGTAGGGGAGGTCCTCCAACCGAGGATGATTTGATTGAAAACTTGATCCAAACTCCTCCCCCTAGTGAGCTATCCTTGGAAGAATTGGTGGAAGACACCCAGGCCAATGCTGTAGTGGACTTAGGTGCCACTAGTCCGACCACCCCTAGAGTTAAGAATGTGGAGTTTGGCCCTGAGAAGACTTTGAAGATAAACTCCTCTCTCTCTCCCTCTCAGGAAAAGGAGCTATGTAGCCTCTTGACCCGCCATCTGGAGGCCTTTGCCTGGAGCTACAAGGAAATGAAGGGAATCCATCCCTCAGTCTATACTCATAATATCTACATCAAGGAGGACTGTAAACCAGTCAGGAAACCTTAGAGGAGGATGAATCCAACCCTCAAAGACATTGTTAAAGAAGAAGTGCAAAAATTGTTGGATGCACGATTCATCTACCCCATCTCGGATAGCGAATGGGTTTCCCCTCTAGTGTTGGTGCCCAAGAAAAATGGGAAATGGAGAATCTGTGTGGACTACAGAGAATTGAACAAAGCCACCAAGAAAGACCACTTCCCTTTACCTTTCATAGATCAAGTGTTGGATGGACTGGCAGGGAAGATATTTTTCTCTTTACTAGATGGGTTCAGCGGGTACAACCAGATTCAAATCAGCCTGAAGGACCAAGATAAGACCACTTTCACTTTTCTATGGGGTACCTTTGCCTACCGTGTCCTTCCCTTTGGGCTATGTAATGCCCCTGCCACTTTCTAGAGGGTTGTATTAAGCATCTTTGCTGAATTGGTCCATGATTCGGTAAAAATCTATATGGATGACTTTACTCCTTACAAGTCTAGCTTCCAGGAAGCCTTGTCCAACCTGGGAAAAGTTTTGAGCAAGTGCATTGAAATGAACCTGTCCCTCAGTCCTGAGAAATGTGAGTTCCTGATGACTGAAGGGACTGTGTTAGGCCATACCATTTCTCGCCAAGGGTTACAGGTGGATCCCAACAAAGTTGCTATCATCAAAAGGGTCCCCCCTCCTCAGAAGGTGAGAGATGTCCGGAGTTTCCTAGGCTTAGCCGGGTATTACCGCAGATTCATTAAAGACTAAGGTATCGTTAAAAAATAGAAACAAACATATAACACATGCTAGTATATCTAAAGAGGAAAACCATGCAAACAAACTTTTCACTATGAAATCACTAGTTGATAATGAAATCCAATGTTGTAGAGATCAAAGTGATAATTGAATAGTGATAGACTGGTTGGAACCAATTACATTGAAAAACTGCTTAATGAAACAATCTGGTGCAAGTTATGCCATCTCGAGTGAATATTACCCTCCAAAATGTCCAAGTGAGTCTAGTCAACATCTGTTACAGGTACAACAAGACCTTCCCTCTACCTTCACCTCAGGGAATAGTCCTACAATTATGGTATCTATGGTTACCAACTACAACAATTTAACCTGGGGGAATAGTCGCAGATCAAACATACACATAAGGGAAAAGTAACAAAGCTTAATCCCCTTGAAAGATCCTTAACATGGTTAATTGGAGGTTTACTTTCAAGTGACCCCAAGTACCTTTTGGTACTCTTTGTAATACATGTAAATCACTGTACCATAGCCAATGAAGTGGGTACAATCAATTCACTAGGTCTGATATGATCTCGTGCTTGACTCCTTTGTAAGGGGGGCTTCCAAGAGCAAAATTGTAATAACCATATTTATCTCCATATCGAAAAATTCTAATGTTTGTTTGCAGATTTGGAAATTTTACTTACTTCCCTATTCTAAATCCTTACAACCTAATCTACTGTAGGTGGAAAGAGCTCTAAAAATAATAAAAATTCTAGATTAATTTTATTAACACTATATTATTAAGTTGCTATTTACTTAAAGGGTAAATGGACATGAAACTGATGGTATTATGACTTGATTCAAAACTCTAATACATCAAATACGAAATTTGTAATCTCTTCATTTTGATGAATTCTAGCTAGAGTAAGTAAAGAGGTTATTCTTTAAAATATTAACTCCAGAATGTGCCACTTCAATTTTTTCAATGCAATTCAAATCTCTAAGTTGCAAACAACGCAATGTAATATATGCACAATTTGCTTGAAAACTATGCAAATGTAATCTATGCACAATTTTTGTGAACACTATGGAAATGTAGTCTATGCACAATTTATGTTCATGAAATGATAATTCTAACCATGTAAATGTAATCTATGCAAGAGAATTCTTCAAAACAAACATAAGATGATTGCAAATCAACAAAAGAACAACAAGACTATTTCGCTTCACTAATACAACTAAAGAACCATCCAAGTTTTAGTAAAGGAAAGCAGGTGAAAATTCCAAAGATAAAAAATAATGACAGTTAAAGGCGATTAACACTCAGACACAATTCAACCCCCCCGAGGTGGAATTTGTTTTGCAAAAATGAAAGCAAAAACATGCAAAAATTGTTAAGAAACTGAGACAAACCTTTGAGCAATAACCAAAGGAAGTCAAATTAAAAACACCCAATGAAATCCTTAAAATGAAAATGCTTGAATGAATGTTATGAAATCAACGCTTAAAGTGTAATTCTGATTAAACTTCAGTACTGGGATAAAAATGACTCCTGTTTTCAATGCAACACAAGAATCACATCTCATCAAAACACTAATTCTTGAGAAACCCTACCTTTCAATCCTTGAAAACAAAAAAAATCTCAAGAAAACGCCTTCAAAACACCCAATCAAACATACAGCCTAGAGGCATAAATAAGTGTAATGAAACCTTAAAAAAATCAGACTTTAATGAGAGGAAAAACAATTTTTTCAAAAATTCAGAGTATGCACAGGCATACAGTATAGTACAGTGCGTATACACATTGGTGCTAAAGGTAATCTGTGCAGATCTGCACTTTATTTATAAATAGAAAACACCTAGGTCGAGAAACTTAAAGAAAAAAATAAAATATTATCCAAGCAAATCACAAAATATAAAATATCATTAACTAGTAGAGACTCAAATAAAGTTATCAAAAAGGTTCGAGAATAAAAAACAAGGAGATAGAAGAGAACAGGACGTTACCCAGTAGAGTCACCAATTTATTACGAGGACTAATCACAACTTCAGACACAAGTGATCTCCCTAGGCTTCCAACAAAACCTAGTAAGAAACAAACAATCAAGCTAATTCCTTCCTTGAATCTGTCTTTTCTTGAATCATAAGCTAACAAGGTGAAAAAAGGAAATTCATACCATATTACGACATGCTTGATGAAGATCACCCTTTGTGCTTCAGTGCAACTCCTCCATGCTTGAATCCAGACCTACGCACATGGAAACAACAAAGGATCAAAGGCATATGCAACATAAATGATTCAATAATTCAAACTGGTGATCAAGGAGACTAGTAACAAACATCATTCCAATGAACAAATAGATATAACATAAACTATCCATGAAATTCATCAATTAATCCATTAAACAATGTAGTGAGAAGAAAGGCTTGTTTGTATTAATTTTAGAAACATAAAATAGATACAAAACCTATGCCTTGATGTTATGAAGCTCTTCCCATTGATCTCAACCCTCTCTAAGAATGATAAGCTCTCCAACCTAATTTCTCCAACATAAACTTACTCTCAGAAACCTCCCTCTACTCCCCCACCTATGGCTTGATTAATAGGCCAAAAGGAATTAGTTTGATATCCTTAGTCCAAGGATGAGATCCACTAAAAGAGGGATGATGGCTCCTTAAATAATGGGTATTAGCTCCATAAAAATGAGGTTAGGCTTGAATAAACATAAGTTCAAGGGTTTTTGTTAGGAATGATTTGCCCAACAATGCTTCTAGATCTCAATTTTTATTTTTAATTTTTATTGAGTGATGTGTGCACCTTTTAGTGGTAGACAAAGCGTACATCTATGTAGGGATCAATGTCAATAATTGCGTATGCACAAAAACTGACTAGGAAACTATGCAAGAGGCTAAAAGTGGGTTTATGGATCATGTTTCCCAGAATTTACACTTTATTCAAGGTATATAAGTTGTTGACTTCTAAGGGAGTGCTTCATGACACTTGGATGGATGGTGACAGATCCAATTTGATGATCATTTGTCATGGTGATAAAATGAAGTGTAACAATGTTGAATCTTCGTAGGAGATGCTTTGTGTTGCTGCTATTTTTGAGAGTTCTTTGTGGGAGAACATTACCTTGTAGGCCAGGAGGGGTGAAATACGTCAACAAATATTTTTCTATTTACTCATTATTCTTGCATGAGTTATGTCTTGTTATGCTGCTTATATTAAGTTACATATCAAGAATAATTCATGACTTGAAGAGACATTGGAAAAACATGTTTGTTTCAAGACCCATTTTACCTTGCAAAGCGTCAACATAGTCCTATTTTTTTTTTTTTGTTTGATTTTGGAAAAGAGAAAGAATACACCTACTCCAATTTTAGATCAATATATATGTGTGTGTGTACACACACACACACATATATATATTCAATCCTTGTGACACTAGTTACCAAATTGGTGCTTTTTGGTTGGTAGTCATAAACCAACAATATGCCAAGAAATATACCATGGCATATTAAATGTATCATAGGTTACAACTTATTTCTATTTTTAGCAGGGCCTCCAATTTTTGTGGCTCCACCACCCCTCTTTTCCACCAAACCATATTATAAATTTCAAACATAATAATACAACCATCATTTAACAAGACATACCCATGACATAATAGTAGGGTGCAGCACTCATAGCTTGTAGGTAAACACTTATCTTGACCTAGGTCGTGCACTTTTGACTGTCATTATGGTGCCACCTGATTGGGCCATGTGGCATTACACCATTGGTCCACATGTAACCCTGTCAATACCATTTTTGCCAAGTCATCCAACTTACTCGTGCCATGTGTCCACTCCAGATATGCCCACATGTATGCTCTAGAATGGTCCACATACCTGCCCTGTCACTAGACGTGTCAGCTGTTGCGTCCACTGGTCAATGTACATGTCACTGGTCAATAGACACATGTCATCCTATCATTGGCTATGTCATCTGCTCAATAAATGCCATGCCATCACACTTTCAACCGTATGCAATTCCATGTGCCAATATGTCATTAGCCCAGCTGTCTGACTTATGTCATCTTGTGGGAGTGCCATGTGGCACTTCTACCTAACTTTTATGCCCCATCCCAAAAATTTTAAACAACTATATATTTTCCATACATACTTTGGTTTACGCGATTCAAGTGTCATTGGAATCATATTGAAGATCGCTTCATAATGGCATCGGTTTAAAGACAATTTGACAACTTGGTTTTTGAGCTTCTTAGAGATCCTTCTGGATCACCTGAAGACCTATAAGTGAAAATGGCACAAAAATGTCCACCCAAAAAAAATAGTACATCATGTTTTAGCAGAGGAGATCACATAGATTTTTTCTTATAGTTAGTAACATTAATATAATTTTAAGAGAAATTTGCAGAGAAATCCTCCGTCTTGTCTTTGCTTGTTTGGCCCTTTATACCTTCTTGTTTGAATTCCATATTTTCCCTGGTTGATTGGACTAAGTGGAGCAAGATTTGTTTTCAGTTGATGATGGGGGATCTCTGTATCTCATTGATCATTAAGGGATAGAACGAGTGCCCCAATGCATTGGGAGATTGCATGGCAACATCTCCGCATAAGGGAGCACAATAAAAACCCGATATTGTAACATGACTATCCAATTTTTGTATTATATCATCACAACTTCATGGTTGAGTAAGACATTCCAACAATAGCCTTCTACCTTTGAGTTAAGGAGATTGTTGGTGCCACCAAATAGAGAATCGACCTCTGAATCTTTTGCTAACATTTGTAGAGCATTTTGTCTTTAAAATTTGGCTCTTTGGTAGGTTTTTAATGGTTACCAAACTTTCCATAATGAAATCCATATGTTTTATCCACAATCCTTCTAGAGAGAGTTGTTTCATCCATAATCCTTCTTGAGAGAGTTGTTTCATCCTCACTACTTGATCCAATAATAATCAAGGTATGTTTTCCCGACTTTATAATTATATGATCAAGGGTCATAGAGGTGTCATTTCTTGTTGGGGAGAATAGATGAATATTTATAGAGGATATCAAGTATTTATGATATTGAGAAGCATGGTTATTGACCATATATGACTTTGTATTGGGAGCATGGAATGTTTATTGTTGTTACTAGAGGGTGCAAGCTTTGAAGGCTCCTAGTGGAGATGTATCTAAATTCCATTATGGAAGATCTTCACCACTTACCTGGTCATCGATTAGGATGATACCCTAACTTAACTGAGTGCCTTCATTTTCCTTTTTGTCGGCTACTTGGTTTTTGTCCCTCAAAACATGGAATCCCTCTAATCGAATGAACACATTTTTATAAGCCCATATTCTCTTTCATATCAGAATGAGATCTTCATCCATTGAACCATTATTGAAATTTTGGATTTCCCAATTTGAGTTTCCATTGATGATGCTTTCCTTAACACCATTTATAATGAGCAGTTACAATCCCTTCTAGAGAGCTAAGGCCTCTGCACCATTATTGATGTAATTTCCTTGACCCTAGGAAAATGTCAAAACAATACTTCCAACAATATTTTTAATTTGGCCTCCTACTGTAGATGTGTTGATATATCCTTTATAATATCCATTGAAGTAAGGGATGTAGCTTACGTTATGTCTTTCCCACTTCTCTAAATCATATTGGCTTAATATTAATTCCTATTTTTTGAGGGATCTTTCATCTAAATCTTCCCATGTTGATTATACTTCCAGGATTAAGCCATTTGAGTTTCGTTATATTAAGGTTCTCCTCCCATTTACTTGGTATTTTGACTGAAGGCATGGCATCAAACAAGAGGGATTTTGCTTTTGCAAGAGAGAGAGGAGGTTGGAGAAATCTATTGTTGAAAATGACTTTATTCCTTGCTAACCAAATTCTCCAACATATATATTTTGGGAGGCCGTTGACAACTCGTTTAAGGGTCTTTTTCCTTGTTATATTTAAATTGTAATCTTGATATCATGTTTTAAACAAAGAGCTCCAATATTTAGGAATTTCACTGAAGATATGTAGCTCTTCTAGGGATGTCTCCCAGGTATTTTTTACAAAGGTGCATTCCATAAATAAATGAAAAATGTTATTTTCTGAGCTCTGACATAGTGCACATCTTGAAGGACCCTTTATATTTCTATTTTTTAGATTTTTAGATATGAGGATTTTCCCTTGCACAAGTAGCCAACAAGATAAATTTCTCTTGGGATTCCATCTTTGTGCCATATTGTTTTCCATATTTTGCATGCGTGAGAATTTCCAAATTTGGTCTTTGCTAGATCATATTTATTTTTAACAGAAAAAACCCTGTTCTCCTCATTTCATCATGTTTCACCTTCAAAATGCTTGCCTACAGGGCCATGGCCTTTTAGTGCACCCAAGAGGGAGAGGTAAGAAGAACTTAACTCCTCTGGAACTTTGATATTAATCCAATTTTTCCATGGAATGTTGCTTTCATCCCACTCAGACACGGTCCCATAAATGCAGAAAATTGCCGTCTTTCATCCACTTTTCTAGCATTTTTCAGTCTCGTCTTGCTTCTAAGATTTTTTTGACACTTTTAATGTCCCCCCATATGTTGATTTTCTTTCCAATTCTTAGAGTCCATGTTATGTGTTTCACTACTAATTTTATGCCTTTTTAACATACTTTCCAAGTGTGTTGATGGTGTTGGACCCGCCAACATGTTAGGGGATCCCCTCGGTAAGAAGTCCCAATATCTCATACCATTTGGTGTAGGATTTACAACAGTGGGTCGTACGATAATGCCTTGACCATGATTTCGCATAGAGGAAAGTAAGATAACTCTGTTGGTACCAAGGACGTGACATATGTAGTGAGCGAAGGAAGGTGCATGACATGTTCTAACACACGGGGGTTGAGATGAGTGCGCCCCTTGGAAATGTGTGATAGCATGGAGTTAAGAAGGGAAAACACGAGCAAAGATGCATCACAACATGGAAGGAAAATCAGCTGGCAATCCAAAGTGATGGTTAAACCAACATCACATTTCAGAAAGATTCATACATAAATACACAAATAGCTATACATGCATGCGTAAGCAAACATATACATATATCATTTAGAGTAAACTAGATAACATAGAATATAATACAAAATATGCATGAAACATGTTGGCTCTTGTTATATTAAGAAGTGTAAGTTCCAGTCATACAATACATCCATGTCCAACCACTAGTTTCAACATCGGAACATTACAGCCACAACTGCCTGCTCCTCCAAAGAGATGTACCAGCTCTACACAGTGGAGAAGCCAAGGCTTGTTACAATACTATCCAAGCTTTCTCTAAGATAGTCCTATCCTAATCTTGGCTGAGCAAAAGCCTCTATAATGAGTTATGAGGGACTATTTATAGCAAAGGGTGGGGTGACCCTTCACATTCCCCTTGTGACAATTCATCTACCCTCATGACTCTTCATCTATTCTATGACTGTTACATCCAACTATCGATACTTGAAATTACACTTGACAAGACATTCCATTACAATTCATATGTACCCATGTGAGACAAAATGGCTTGAGCAAGCCATGCTAGACATCACTATGACTTAGATAATAGTTGGAAGACCAACTCTTCGACATCTTCATTATGGTTGACAGTAGCGTACTGATGCCAAGACCGGTAGTCCGCGATGGTGTCCGTGTGCTCCAAGGTGGCATATTTATGGAACTCGACTCTTGCCTCCATAGAATTTGGGCACATTGCTCGGGCTCCTTTGTCCAACTCGTTTGAAAGCATGTGCACCATTGTCTTCAATGCGGTCGGACAAACAACATACTTGTGCATGATGTATGCACTGATGGGCAAGTTCGGGCTGGTGGAAATGCGCATCAACTCGTTAAAGTACGAGTCAAGCTCTTGTTGAACTTGTGCCTTTATCTTTGCTTGGGTGAGAGTACCAATATATGGGATCGAATGTGCATGCACCATAACATCCATACTCTTGAATACACGTGTATGGGAATCCTGTATACTAGTGATGTGTTGTAGGAGCTCTTCATAGTTTTGGATCTAACTCTAGATACGTGCCTTCAACTCGACCACTCTGGGCTTGATCATCTTAGGCAAGTGAAGTAGGGCTCCCTTGTATCTCATTGTACATGATTTCATGTAATGATACGTTCGACAAGATACATGCTCTTCTAGCACATCGCGACTGCCATCCTTTGAGTTGGACAATTACCTTATGCACAATACCAAATTTGGAATACAACGCCAGCATGACTATATCAAGGGACAACACTTCATCTAGTATGGCCTTCTTCAGTTCTTCTCGGGTGGATGCTGTAACCAACTCTCCTCCTTGCTTGGACATCTGAAGTTCCTTCGCCATTTGCTCATTCTCAGCTATCAGGAAGCTAACATTTGAGCTAGTGGCTTCAACATACACTCTGGTAGCAGCGACCAAGGCTACTAGATGTTTGCGCATGTCAGGAATGATCACTTATTCCTCAACTTGCACAGGATATGTATGATCATCCAGAGTCAACACTCTGTAAGACTGCACAACTTTATGTTGAGACTCATCGAATGAGATGTTGTGCATCTCTTCTTCCGGTTGATCTCCAAGGATCTCAGTGCCTCCTTGGTCGCTTGAGACTTACTCATATTCTAGATGTGGTGAAGTAGGTAAGTCGACCTCTTGGTGATGAGGCATGAGGTCGATGTCTTGTTGCAGTTCCTGTTGCTCCATATATGTATCCAACTATTGAAATGCTTTCTCTATCTCACGAGTGAAGTCTTTCTCCTGCGATGGTTCACCCTGTCTGCCTAATACCAATTATTCTAATGAGTCCACTACCTATACGGGCACTATTTCATTCGTATGCATATGTTGCGCCCCTTGTCGTACCTGTTGCTGCTGTGCTTCCCTCTCCTGTTTGTGAAACTCTTGTTCCTTTCGGAATTTCTCCTTTAACTCATGCAACTCCTTCTCCATCTCTTCCATCCTTCTTTTCTACCTCTGCCTTTATGCGATTCACTTATTGCGATGTTGCCTCTTCGCCTTTATATCCATAACTGCTTTCTCTACAAGTGGATATGGTCGGAACTTCTAGCTTTGCTCTTCCTCCATGCGATCGATAATCTTTCTCTTGCCCTTGTCGCACACTAGTGTGTTCACCTCTGCTGTTGATACTGCTTTTGGTGCTCTCGAGGATGCTGCTTCACGTTTCTTTCCTACCACTCCATAGAGAAGCTGCCCTATTCATTGGGTTCTGAGACACTGTAGCAATATCTCCATGGGCCCTCGTCTACCCGTTGCAATGCCCCATGGATCCAGTTGATTGCACTCTCGGGCAATGATATTTCACAATACAATGTGGGTCATACGGATTGTAACTTCGGAGGTCAAATGGATACTTCTTCATCTACTCTGCTTCAACATCCGCATGCTTGAAAATCCATATCTCATATAACCCAATGCATAGTAGAAGAGTTGGCCAAGGTGCCTTCTTCTTTCGGTGCAACCTAGTTGTCAATCTTGTTGAGATGTGATATGCTACTTCCTGCAGGATGAGTATGTCCAAGGAAAAATTTGGTAGACCATGCGGAGGCTTCTTTGTGTTGTACATTTGTATGAAGGTACCAGATGGTGAGGCATACCAATAAGCTATGTCTATCAGTGCCTCCATTGCTGCCTTCGACATGCAGGGTGGATCCTGTTCGAATATCAACTTGTAAACTAGGGTAAAAAAATTATCGAATAGGCATGTGATAACTCCTCTAAAGCTGCATTCAGACAAAAACTTACAATACGTGTTCACAACAGTCTCCACCGGTGACCATGCCCACTTCAAGCCTAGGAACTCCTGTCGAGCACAGATTGCATCCAAGATGTAGGCGGACATACATATTTCCTCTTGCATACCTTTAGGTCACTGTTAAGCCATTGTTACCTGTTCCTTTAGCTGATGAGCCAACATGCCAGACCAATTGCATGGTTTGCCCTCTCTGGCTAGTTGGTCTAGCGAAATCACCCAACTCTGTCGGAAGGCTTCTGTGCTTTCTTGTCCATACAGTCGACATGTGAAAATGACCAAGTATTGATACGCCTTCCACTGTATCTTTGTCTTGTAGATCTTATTGGGTGTCATCCTGAATCTAACCGGCTCCTTTACCAAGTTCTTCATGATAGTCACGGGCTTTGACATATGATACATATCATCATAATCCTCTTCCGTGAAGGCTTCAATCTTTGTCCCGCTGACACTGATCAAGGTCATCACCTTAGGACCAGTGTACGAGATGATCCAGTGTATCATGTCTGCGCATGGGAACACAGGGCATCTGCATGCAATTCGGTATAAGCCGAACTTGCGAATGTTCACGTATACCTGACGGTCTTCGAGGTCTTCCCAAAATGTGCCTGCAAATGCATCATTGACCTCTTTCCATTTCAACTTGATGTCCTTGTCTAGAAACAACTTGTTATCTTCATAGATTGGTAGACTTGAGGACACTTGCTCAAATACTGCTCCAATTGCACTTGCATCAGTGTCCTTTGATCCTCCTCTCTTGGAGGCCATTGATATTGTACTGCTAAGAGGCAGATGAAAATTTTCTAGATGTAGAGACAAAGCGACATGCATGGCATGAAGTTTGTCAACGAAAACCAAAGAAAATTCAGGAATGACATAACACATACTTGGGGATTGATAGGCAAGGATTGCATAATTTCTTCTAGGAGGTTGGAAGATTGGTTGGGATAGTTACACAAAAAATAGTCTGGACTATCTGGGGAGGCTAACTGGCTACTGGATTTGTGTAATGCGCAATCTAGGCTAACTGTTTACTGTTGGAATTGTGTAATGCGAAATTCGAGCTGGCAATGACTGCAGGCTCAGTGACTGCATTGCACAATTTTCTGGTCCAATAGTCACTGTCCCTTAGGATTGCACAAATTAGGCCTAGGGAACAACTTCTGGGTAGAAATGCACATTTCCAGAGAGGAAGGCAGAGCCTTCCCTCTCAGGATTGCACCATGTTGTCTTGTTGAGGTAGATTCCGGGCCAAGGCTGCCCAGACCCACCGACGGGAAACTAAATGCAAATTTGAAATTGAATGCATGACAATATTGAGTGTAGGCAAAACCAAATGATTGTGCACGCAAATAGTGAATGAAAGGTTTAGAAAAAAGAATGACATGCAAGTGGGTGAAGCAAGTCACTGAATCGATCACTGTTCGTGAAAAACAGTTTCATGCATGTGACTATAGTGAGATAGCAACGAAAACTGAAACAATGCTAATACAAACTAGTATGCATGTAAACGACAACAATCATTCAAAGAAATCAAGCAAACAACACTCACACAAGCAAAAACACAAAAGGTGACAAAAATGCTGAAAAAGACCAATTAAGACCACTTACCGATGAATAGCTAAGCTGGATGTGTCGAAGAGTCCTGGATGTGTTGTGGGATGTCAAAGATCCAAGATCAATGTGAAGGAATGAGATCTGATGCGTCGAATAAATAAGTTTGGGCTCATGACGTGCATGCCACAAATCTAGGAAAAATCAACACTTGGAGGAAATATTCTAAAACAATATTTGCATGTAACCTCTAGCTGCTAAAGATAGTTCCCTGAATCAAGGGATGATTTTCACATGTTTCCTTTTTCTATTCCAGGAAAAAGAAAGCCATGCATTCAAGTCAAGTTTCCTTGGTCCCAGGTGGAACTAGTCAACCCAGCTGCACATGCAAGAGGCTGCTCAACTGCTGAGAGAAAATGCCCATTTCTGGATGGGAGCTGGGCTGGCTGCCCAAGAGATTTACGCAATTTCTAGGCAGAGCAGCTGAATGTTGCCTAATATTTCACAATTCATGGGTTGAGCAACCCTATTGGGAAGAATTGCACAATTTTCTAGATGAAGCCTGACTGGCAGAATTGCGCAATTCTAGAGCCCAGCAGGATGCTAGACTGAATTGCACAATTTCTAGAGGTAAGGCTAGTTTCCCTTTAGAATTGCATAATTTCTTGAGGGGGTTTCTCAACTTGTAGCTGGACCAAGTCCAAAGGAACAACCTATGAGGTGAATGCATCAAGATTTGATAGACAGGTTGAATTTCTGTAAGAAAAACACTAAATCTTGTGTACTTGATGAAGCAAGACGTGTTGTTGTGAAAGGTTGGTAGGAAGGCTCCAGAACAAAGCTAGGGAAAATTTTTGGAGGGTGGTTGTAGCCACCACAACACTTGGCAACACACTGGTATAACTCCAGCTATCTGAATGGACCTTGTTCGTGAAAAACAAGTCTAACACCTCTAGAAGTATTGTTCAGTTCTTAGTTCGTCTTGGTTTCACACTTGTCTGATTGTAAGATGTAGCAACTGCCAAAACCTTGGTCGATTGACACACATTCCAAGAAAAGGAAACACAGTTGTTTGGATTGGGGTTGAGGGGTCTATTGGTGCACAAGCACTATAATTGTCAGAGTCTTAGTTTCATCTTTGGTGTTGCTCCACTGCTAGCAGGCCTAGGCATTACCCCGATGGAGTCACGCAGGAACACAAGCATCACTCCGCTGCCAAGGAGCCTGGTCAGTACCCTGATGGAGTTACTTTCATCACGTCTCTGCACAGGAAGCCTTTCTCTTCTTTCATCTTATTCATTTTTCTTTTTTTTTTTTTCATTTTTCACTTTTCAGTTTTTTCACAACTGTGCATAACACTTATTCATTTCAGAGGAGGAAGAGGGCTCCCAAATTATTGAGGGTAGAAGAGGTTGTTCCTTCAGAGAAGTATTTTATTATATACCTTTGATGTGCTTTTTAAGGTTTTTCCCCTCACCTTACTCTACTTGACTGAGTTGACAAGGGTTAACCCAAAAACAACCGACTAGAGTAAGTGACACTAGTTAGCATGCAAGCTTTGTGTTTTCACCAAGGTTCACTTTGAACAATACATATTTTCCTTTGACGCATCATGGAATAAAGATAACAAGTCCTTCATATAAAGGCAGGATGACAGATAACCAAGTAGTGATAGCTGTACAAGGCCTCTTGTAATTTACCCAACTTGTTTCAAGATTCATACATGGTTTCATGCGAAACTTACCTACAAACAAAACAAGCGAACAAACAACCAAGAAAAGAAGAAGCAAAAGGAACCATGAAAGCAAAGTGAATAAGCAAACAATCAAGCAGACAAACAAACAAACAAAACATGTAAGCAGACAAGCATGCAAGCAAACACTACTCATACTCCTAAGATAATGATGCATGGGCTTGATCATGTGAAGCAATATTTGCAATGCAGCCATCGACACATTGCCTGACCCATGTTGGTGAAGGCTTGGTCTACGAGAAACCTAGTTGTGTGAACTAAAAAGCAAGAAATCTATAAAAATGAAGATAAACACACTTCATGTTTCAAAGTGCCCACAGGACATAAGTGAGTGCAAGTACATGATGATCAGTTTGTGGACATATTGTGGTGTTGTGTGAGACTGTGTGTGGCTGTGAAGCATGCACACATTATTGACTGTGAAATGCAAGAAAACGGAAGAAACAAAGACAACTTGCATCGTACACAAGTGCTTGCAATGTAAGACTCCTCCAATGCATGAGCGATGGGATCATGTAGTTCGAGTGGAGGAAGCATCATCTTTGTGTGAGATTGAATGCATACAAATGAGTGACAAGGAACGTTGTGTGATTGAAAAATTTCCTGATCGGAAGTGAAACTAACCCCAAGAGAGTGAGGGCCTGACATAACCATCAGCTTGGGCTGAAGTGCCTCTATAGTCTTGGGTGTTTCGACTTCATCGTTAGATAGATCATCATAAACCAGTGGCTTCGAAAAATCAACAACGATAGAATCACAATAATGATTGAATATGGGAGTAAATGGATCACGACAACCACAATGCGTCCTCATCATCTGATGAATCAAATAGAGGGGTAGATGAAAACCAAACAAATTCATCCTTTGTGTTTTTGGAAAAGGCAGATGAAAAATTAAGTGGATTTTCAATGAATAACTCATCCTCTCCGTTGTCAAATGATGAACTCAGATTCGGTGTGTCCCGTGAGTGATCAATGATGGGTGCGTCCGTATATGAAGATACACATGCAAAATCATGGATGGCAGGCTCACCAAAAATGTCACGAAAGAACAGAGGGGGCTCAGACGGAAGGGAGTCATCCTTCACCAATTGTTGGTGCTCAAGATCCTAGTCATACTCTTCATGAATGATAACGCATGTTTGTTACACAAAACCAACTTCATCAATGTCTTGATCCTCGTTCACAACTAGTGTAGAGTTTGGAATGGAAGGACACAAGACAATGTCATCCGGAGGATTAGCCGAGTACGAAGATGGAGGTTGTGGAATAAATTGCATGTGACAACTCGATGGACTCACAACCAAATCTACGCGAAAATTAAGCAAAGTGAGGTTGGGAGGATTTGAAAGCTAAACTGGTGTGTGAACATGATCTCCCACATCACACTACAGTGGTGGAGCTGTTAGATGAGGGAACAACGGACAATCACTTGTGACAGTGACCGCCTCCGTCTATGATTGTGCAACTCCATCACTGAAGAATGTTGAGTGAGGCTAGATTTCAAACTTCGTCTTGGGACAATTAGATTTCTTAATGCAATACTTGAATCCGTCCCAAATATAGAAAAATTTCATCTGGCTCTTCGGAGCCTGAAACTGAAAATCATGAAAGCACTGCCAAAAATCCATAGTGGATTCATTCAGAGCCTTTTGTTGTTGTAGCAGTTTTTGGTCAAGATGGTCTGGATAAAAATGATGGAAAGTATCTTCAATGATATCAAAGAAGTGCTCAAGTGAGTGAACACTGTCAGCCAGTAGGCTGCCCAACAACTAATGTGGATATTCGTGAAGTGTGTATGCAAGAAATAAGATGGCATATTCGTCAGAACATCCATCTTCCTCATGAAGCATGGAAAGAAATTCATGTAAGAACTCCGGCCAGGCCACTTCGCCTTCACCATCATATGTGTAAGTGGACAAGAGATCAAAGAAATCCCTCATTATGGTGACATCTTAACGATTCGAAAAACATCACGGAGGGAGAATAGTGCAAGAATCCATGATAGATATGCAAAGGTTCAAAACATGATGAGAGGACACAACTTGTCATCTGGACATCCTTCTAGCACCATAAATGTTGACGGTGTTGGACTTGCCAACATGTTAGGGGATCTCCCCGGTAAGAAGTCCCAATTAGACCTCACACCGTTTGGTGTAGGAGTCCCAACAATGGGTCATACGGTAATGCCTTCACTGTGATTTCACATAGAGGAAAGTAAGATAACTCTGTTGGTAGCAAGGGTGTGACATATGCAGTAAGCCAAGGAAGGTGCATGAAAGGTTCTAACACACGGGGGTTGAGATGAGTGTGCCCCTTGGAAACTGGTGATAACACGGAGCTAAGAAGGAACACATGAGCAAAGATGCATCACAACATGGAAGGAAAGTTAGCTAGCAATCCAAAGTGATGGTTAAAACAACAACACATTTCAGAAAGATTCATACATACATACATACATAGCTATACATGCATGTATAAGAAAACATATACATATATCATTTAGAGTAAACTAGATAGCATAGAATACAATGAAAAATATGCATGAAACACGTTGGCTCTTTTAATATTAAGAAGTGTAAGTTCCAGTCATACAATACATCCATTTCCAACAACTAGTACTAACAGTGGAATGTTACAACCACAACCATCTGCTCCTCCAAAGAGATGTACTAGCTCTGCGTAGTGGAGAAGCCAAGGATCGTTACAATACTTTCCAAGCTTTCTTTAAGATAGTCCTATTAGAAGCTTGGCTGACCAAAAGGCTCTACAATGAGTTATGAGGGACTATTTATAGCAAAGGGTGGGGTGACCCTTGACATTCCTCTTTGTGACAATTCATCTACGCTCATGACTCTTCATCTACTCTATGACTGTTACATCCAATTATCAATAGCTGAACTTACACTTGACAAGACTTTACATTACAATGCACATGTACCCATGTGAGACAGAATGGCTTGAGCAAGCCATGGTAGATATCACTATGACTCAGATAACTGCTGGAAGACCAACTCTTCAACATCTTCATTGTGGTTGACAATAGCATATTGATGCCAAGACTGGTAGTCCGTGATGGTGTCTATGTGCTACAAGTTGACATTTTTCTGGAACCCGACTCTTGCCTCCATAGCATCTGGGTACACTACTTGGGCTCCTCTGTCCAACTTGTCTGAAAGCATGTGCATCATTGTCTTCAATGCTGCAGGACCAACAACATAATTGTTCATGATGTTTGCACTGATGGGAATGTCTGGGCTAGTTGCAATGCACATCAACTCATCAAAGTATGAGTCAAGCTCTAGTCGGACTTGTGCCTTTTTCTTTGTGTTATGAAACTAGCTCACAAAAAGATAGAAAATATAGATCAATGCCTTAGAAATAAGTCTCTTCGAGGGGGAAACCTCCTTTATATTACGCAAATGAACAATTCTTGGATGATTCAAATGACAAAACATCCTTTCTATATATACGAGTCTACAGGATCACAATATAACCAAGTCGACCTAACAATAATAATATAAAGGCACAAAAATAACAATAGATATGGGGCACAATAATAATTTTTTTTTGGGACAATAGGGGCACAATAATAGCAATAAGGGATACAACGACAATAGTAATGGGGGGATCACTAATATTATAGGACCTAACATGCCCCTCTCCTTCAGAAAAATGTTGTCCTCAACGCTTGAGTAGTTTTGAATGCTTCTATATAAAATTCTCATCCTCCCATGTGGAATCTTCAACAGGTAAGTTCTTCCAGTTGATGAGATACTTTGAAATTGATCGATTTCATAGTTGTCGAGTTCTTATTTCTTTCACTGCTTTAGGTTCCAATATGATTTTTCCTTCCTCATCAAGTTCTGGCAATATTGTCTGAACTGGAAGCTTGTCACTTATAAACTTCTTTAAGCATGAAACATGGAAAGCTGGGTGCACTCGAGAAGCTACAGGAAGCTCCAATTTGTATGCCATAGTACCTATCTTTTGCAAAAGCCTGTATGGACCATAATACTTTGGTGATAATTTGTTATCCTTCTTAGATTGCTTGAGGAACATTTTTTATATGGCTGTAGCCATAGGAATACCCAATCACCTACATCAAAACTTCTTTCACTGTGATGTTGATCTTCCTGCTGTTTCATTCTATTCTGTGACAAGGTGAGGTTATCCTTTAAGAGTTGAAGAACTTGTTGCTGATGCTTGATGTGATCTTCCACTGCTTGAACCTTAGAATTTTCTCTTAAATATGATGTGATGGATGGTGGATGATATCCATAAAGTGCCATAAATGGCGTCATTTTTGCTGCAGTATGAAAGGAAGTGTTATACGACCATTCAGCCAGAGGCAACCATTTGCCCCATTATGTCTGTTTATCAGATACAAAGCAACGAAGATATCCTTCCAAACACTTGTTTACTATCTCAGTTTCCCATTAGATTGAGAATGATAAGATGAGCTATGAGTTAACTGAGTACCAAGACAAGAAAATAATTCTGTCTAAAAATTTCCAGTGAAAATGGGATCTCTGTCACTTACAATAATCTTTGGGTTTCCATGTAGCTTTTGAATTGTTTCCATAAATGCAGTAGAAATTGTACTCGCTTTAAATGGATGAGATAATGCACAAAAGTGTGCATACTTGGTAAGTGTATCCACTACCACCATGATAACATTCTTTCCTTCAGACTTGGGTAAACCTATGATAAAATCCATTGAAACCTACTCCCAACGTTGGCTTGGAATGGATAAAGGTTGTAATGGTCCTGGAGTCTTAATTGTTTCAACTTTATTTTGTTGGCAAACCAAACGTTCTGCCACAAAATTTTGAATATCCGATTTAAGGCCATCCCAAAAAAAATCCTTCTTAACCATGTGGTAGGTTTTTAGAAATCCTGAGTGCCATCCTAAGGGAGATGTTTGCGATTCCCTAAGAATATTTTGTTTGAGCTGGGCATTCTTACATAGGTATAACCGATCCTTGAACCATAATGAATCATTTTTCTAGATAAATGTATCAGATGTACTGGGATCTTTTTGTATCTTTTGAATGAGTGCCTACACTTCCTCGTCATTCTTCCATTCATCCCTTGCTTCATTTATCCAATCTGGTTGGATAATAGAAATGGTGCAAAGAAATGCTTCCACATCCTCATCCTTTCTTGAGAGTGCATGTACCAACAACATTTTGCTTCCCTTTTTTGTAAATTATTTCAAAGTCATAACCCAACATCTTTGTGACCTATTTTTGCTGCTCTTCTGAAGATAATCTTTGTTCTAAAAAGTATTTAAGACTATCATGATCTGTTTTTACCTTGAAGTGTCTTCCCATTAGGTAGGGTCACCATTTCTTAAGTGCATGTAGTATTGCCAACATTTCCTTCTCATAAATAACTTTGTGTAAATACTTTCCTTTGATTGGATGACTTTCCAAAGCAATGGTTCTTTCTTCTTGCATTAAAACAACAACAATTCGATTTCCTGAGTCATCACATTCCACAATAAAGGTTTTTGTGAAGTGCGGTGTAGCTAAGACTAGTGCTTGGCACATTGCCTATTTAAGATGTTCAAAGGCCTTCGTTGCTTCTGGAGTCCATGAAAATGCATCTTTCTTCAATAATGCTGTTAGAGGTGCTGCTATTCTCCCATAATCTTAACAAACTTGCGATAATACCCTGTCAATCCAAGAAATCCTCGTAGATGCTTTATGGATGTTGGGATTTTCCATTCCTTAATGGTTTTAATTTTGCTAGGGTCTACCTTAACACCTTCATGAGATACAATATGACCCAGATATTCCACCTCTTGTACTCTAAAGAAACATTTGGATATTTTTGCATATAATTGTTTCTCCTCCAATAGTTTGAGTGCCATGCACACATGTTGGACATGATACTTCCAAGAATTGTTGTAGATTAGTATATCATCAAAAAATACTAACACAAATTTTCTAAGGAAGGGTTTGAAAATGTAATTCATCAAACCTTGAAATGTATAAGGTGCATTAGTAAGGCCAAAAGGCATGACCAAAAATTCATAATGACCCCCATGAGTTCTAAATGTTGTTTTTGGAATGTCTTCAGTCTTCATTCTGATTTGATGATATATTGAACGAATATCCAACTTGGTGAAGTAAATTGATCCATGCAATTCATCCAATAATTCATCAATGACAAGAATGGGAAATTTATCTTTAATAGTGAGCTTGTTGAGCTCCCTATAATCTAGACACATGCACCATGATCCATCCTTCTTGTGAACTAATACTACTGGAGCAGAGAAAGAACTTTGACTAGGTTGAATTATACCAATATCTAGCATTTTTGCAACCATAGGTTCAATTTCACTCTTTTGGACATAGGGATATCTGTAAGGCCTGATGTTTGGAGGAACACTTCCTGGAATCAAATTAATAGCATGATCATGAACACAAATAGGTGGAAGGCACTTGGAAGTCTCAAATACCTTGGAATGATTGTCCAATACTTTTTGGAGATTTGGAGAAATGGGTCATTTCGATGTGGGAACCTCTAGTGAACATAATTGTGCAATTATGCCCCTTTTTTCTTTCTTTAGAAGCATTGTCATTCCGTTAGAGCTTATTATCTTTCCCGATTTCCCTACGATAACCCTCAATTCAATTTCCTTTCCTTCTGAAGAGAATTTCATGAAAATTTCATGAAAATTAAAAGCTATTGTACCCAAGGATTGTAGCCATTGGACTCCTAGTACAACATCAGCAACACCCATTGGAATGGAAAGCATTGGGCTATTCAATACATATTCTCCCATGGATTGCTTTAAATTATGGCACTTTCCTGAGAAATTTATGGTTCCTCCACTTGCAACCATCACTTGACACTCTAGTGTTGGATATAGGAAGCAATTTAATTCCTTGGCTATCTTACAATGAATAAATTATGGGTACTTCCCGAATCAATCAACACTATTACCTTTTTCTTCTTGATATGCCCTTCTATCTTGATAGTTTGAGGAGTGGTAATTCCAGCCAATGCATTACAAGATATGGTCATATTCATTTCTTTTTTTTCTAGGGTTTGTTCCTGGTGTATATCCTCTTCTTTTGATGTTTACTATTCCTTTTCTTCCTCCTCTTCACAATTTATGAAAAATAATTTCTTCTTGACACACTTATGACCTTTAGTGTATTTGCTATCACAACTGTAACAAAGACCTTTTTCTCTTTTTTCTCCCAATTGTTGTGGTGTAAACCTTGTAGGTTGTGGATGGCTAGGTGCAGTAACACTTCCATCTTTATGATTGTGAGTGGTAGGCTTCCTTGTTGCCATAATTTTGCTTTCCATTTTTCTTGCCAACCTAAATGCCTTCTCCAATGAATCTAGTGCCCAAAGGCGAACCTCATGTTGGATGTTATCTTTTAAAGTCCCTATGAACACATCAATCCTATGCTCCTTTGGAGTATATTTTACCCTTATATTGAATTTTTGGAAGTCCTCAATGTGCTCCATCATTGAACCCTTTTGTTTGAGATTTATCAATTGGCTAAAAAAAGTGTTGCTTTTTGTATCCTCATAATGTGATATCATTTCATCCTAAAAATAGCCCAAGTGACAATTTGTTTACGAGAGAAAAGCCATCGATACCATACAAACTGATTTGGTTCCAAATATAAAGTTGCAATGCGTACCTTTTGCGTGTTTTGCACATTACGGGTGTCGAAAAATTGCTCCATCTCTAGTATCCTTGTTCCGGGATCCTTGCCATCAAATTTCCTCATATCAATCTTTGGAACATGGTGGTTCTTTGATCCAAAATTAGAGTCTATGAAATCATGATTAACATTTATTTTGTTCTCATCATGAGTTTCCTTTACTACCCTTTCGCCATAGTAAGCATTCCTTGTAGAAACTTTGTCAAAGCTATCTTCAAATTTTTCTGCAAATCTTCCATTCCTTTCTTTAAATCATCCATCTTATCTTCCATGCCATCCATCTTAGCCTCCACGCTATCCATCTTAGCTTCTAAGTCATTCATCTTAGCTTCTATTCCTTTCTTAAACCATCCGTCTTAGCTTCTATGTCTTTCTTTAAACCATCCATCTTATTTTTTGTTACCTTTTGTGCGAGTGAAATTTGTTGCACTTGGTTTCGTAATATTGATATATCATGTTGCATTTCTTCCTCTTCTTCATGAGTCATGCTAGAGAGATTTCAGGTTGCTTACTAGATGTTTCCATTTTTCTTTCTTCAGGGCATCAATTACTGATAATAATGCTTCACTATGCCCTTTGAATTCCTTCAAACTAATTTTTCAAACCAAGCTTATGCAAAAATTTTAAAAAATACACACCTTTTTTTCACTTTGTAGGAGCTCAATATTGAATCTGATGTACCTCTATAATTTTGGATCTCCTGGTTCTAAAATCGTGACCTTCCATAGCTCTCTGCATCCTCTTTCCAATGCCACTAGTCTGATCGAAATTGGATTCTCCAAGGAAGAGTTATGCCAAATCTCCCACAATGGCCTGATTATAGACTAGTTCAATTGAGTGAACTTGTATGAGGTTCCACGTGTCACTGTTTCGAGCTTAGTACCTGAAACTGATACACATAAAACTAGAGGCCGCCTTGTTTTTGAAACTTCTTACAAGATTTCAATATGATTCTCAAAATAAAAGTTATGATGATTTTCCCCAGGTCACTTGTTTGGAATGTAATTCGAGAGTTTGCAAAAATTCCAACTTCCTTAGATCATATCTTCGGAAATACAACGAGAAAAGCTTTGAAATTTGGATCCGAAGTTCAGAACTATTTCGTCCCAAATGGTTTTTTTTTATCTTCTGAAATGTCGCAGAAAAAAGTTTTCGTGAAAATGGCACGATGACCTGTTTGGAGTAGCGAACCCTAAAATCCAAAGCTCTGATACCAAATGCTACGAAACTAGCTCACAAAAAGATAGAAAAGATAGATCAATGCCTTATAAATAAGCCCCTTCGAGGGGGCAATGCCCTCTACATTACACAAATGAACAATTCTTGGATGATTCAAATGACAAAACATCCTTTCTATATATAGGAGTCTACGGGTTCACAATATAACCAAGCCGATCTAATAATAATAATATAAAGGCACAAATATAACAATAGAGGAATTCTATGAGGCACAATAATAACAATATGGGGACAATAGGGGCACAATAATAACAATAAGGGATATAACAACAATAGTAATGGGGGGATCATTAATATTATAGGGACCTAACACTTTGCCTGGGTGAGAGTCCCAATACATGGGATCACATGTGTTGAAACCACAACATCCATACTCTTGAATACACGTGCATGGGAAGCTTGCATACTAGTGATGATCTACGGGAGATGTTCATAGTTCTAGATCTGACTCCGGATATGTGCCTTCAACATCTTAGGCAAGTGAAGTGGGGATCCCTTGTATCTCATCATCGATGTTTGCATGTAATCAAAAACTGCATGCACATTCGACAAGATACATGATTTTCTAGGACATCGCGACTGCCATCCATTGAGATGGACGACTACCTTATGCACGGTACCAAACTTGGAATATAATGACCAAATGACTATATCAAGGGACAACACTTCATCTAGTATTGCCTTCTATAATTCTTCTCGGGAAGATGCTATAACCAACTCTCCTCCTTTCTTGGCCATCTGAAGTTCCTTCGCCATTCACTCATTCTTAGCTATCAGGAAGCAAACACTTGAGCTAGTGGTTTTGACATACACTCTGGTAGCATCAGCCAAGGTTTCTGGATGTTTTTGCATGTCAGACACAATCACTCGTTCCTCAACTTGCACAAGAAATGTATGATAATCTAGAGTCGGCACTACGTGAGACTGCATAACTCTATGTTGAGACTAGTCGAATGAGATATTGTGCATCTCTTCTTCTGGTTGATCTCCAAGGATCTCAGTGCCTCCTTGGTTGGTTGAAACTTGTGCATCTTCTGGATGCGATGAAGTAGGTAAGTCAACCTCTTGGTAATGAGGCATGAGGTCGATGTCTTGTTCTAATTCTTGTTGTTCCATATCCATATGCAACTATTGAACTGCTTACTCTATCTTACGAGCGAAGTCTTGCTCTTGTGATGGCTCACCCTGTCTGCCTAATGCCAGCTATTTTGATGAGTCCACTACCTGTACGGGTGTTGTTTCATCTGTTTAGACATGTTGTGCCCCTTACTATACCTATTGTTGCTGCACTTCCCTATCTTATTTGCGCAAATCTTGTTCCTTCCAGAGTTGCTCCTCTAGCTCATGCAACTCCTTCTCCTTCTTTTCCATCCTTCGTTTCTCCCTCTACCTTTGCGTGATTTTCTTATCGCGTTGTTGATGCTTTGCCTCTATAACCATTACTACTTTATCTACAAGTGGATCTTCTCAAAACCTGCAGCTTTTCTCTTCCTCCATGTGATCGACAATCTTTTTCTTGCCATTGTCGCGCATTGGTATGTTCATCTCTATTACTGCTGCTGCTTCTGGTGCTGTCCGGGATGTTGCTTCATGTTGCTTCGCTAACCACTCCTCAACGAAGCCGACCTATTCATTAGGTCTAGAGAAACTGTAGCAATATATCCATGGGTCCTCCTCCACCCAATGTAATGCCCACTGGATTCAGTTGAATTGTACTCTCGTGCAATGATCTTTCAAAAGACAATGTGGGTCATACAGATTGTAACTTCGGAGGTCAAATGGATACTTCTTCATCTGATCTGCTTCAAAATCCAAATACTTGAAACTTTATATCTCATATAACCCAATGCGCAATGGAAGAGCGGGCCAAGGTGCCTTCTTCTTCCATTGTAGCCTAGCTATCAATCCTACAGAGATGGGATATGCTACTTCCTGCATGACGGGTATGTCCAAGGAAACGTTCAGTGGAACATGCAGAGTCTTCTCTGCACTATACATTTGTATGAATGTGTCAGATGGTGAGGCATACCAATCAACTATGTCTATCAGTGCCTCCATTGCTACCTTTGACATGCAAGTTGGATCCTATTCAAATATCATCTTGTAAACTGAGGTAAAAAAGTGATCAGACAGTCGTGTGATAACTCCTTTGAAGCTACACTTGGACAACAACTTACAATACATGTTCACAACAGTCTCCGCTGGTGACCATGCCCACTTCAAGCTTGGGAACTCTTGTCGGGCACAGATTGCATCCAAGATGTAGGTGGACATGTAGATCTCCACTTGCATACCTTCAGGTGACTATCTATCCCTTGTTATCTGTTCCTTCAGCTGATCAACCAACATGCTGGAACAGTTACATGGTTTTCCCTCTATGGCCAGTTGGTCCAGCATGATCACCCAACTCTGTGGGAAGGTTTCCATGCTTTATTGCACATACAATCGACATGCGAAAAGGACCAAGTATTGATACGCCTTCCGCAATATCTTCATCTTGTGGATTTGGTTGGGTGTCATCCTGAATCTAGCGGGCTCCTTTACCTAGTTCTTCAGAATGTCTCTGGAGTTGGAATTGTTGTTGGGGAAGATAGAGGGAGTCTCCACGATAGTCACAAGATCTAACATTTGATACATCTCATCATAATCTTTTGTCCTGAAGGTTGCAATCTTTGTCCCACTGACCCTGCTCAAGGTCATCGTCTCGTGATCAATGTGTGAGACGATCCAGTGTATCATGTCCACGCATGGGTACAAGTGGTATCTGCATGCAGTCTGGTACAAGCCAGACTTATGAATGTTCACGTATACTTGAAGTTCTCCGAGGTATTTTCCAAATGTGCCTGCAAATGCATCATTGACCTCTTTCCATTTTAGCTTGATGTCCTTCTCTAGAAACAACTTGGTATCTTCATAGATTGGTAGACTTGAGGACACTTACTCAACTGCTGCTCCAGTTGTACTTCCGTTAGTTTCCATTGATACTCCTCTCTTGGAGGCCATTGATCCTGTATTGCTAAGAGGAAAATTAACACCTGCTAGATATGGAGACAAATCGACATGCATGGCAAGAAATCTGTTAGCGAAAACCAAAGAAAATTAGGGAGGGATTGATAGGCAGGGATTTTGCAGTTTCTTCTGGGAGTCTGGGAGACTTTCATAAAAAATAGTCTGGATTGTTTGGGGAGGCTGACTAGCTACTGGATTTGTGCACTGCGTAATCCAGGCTAATTGTTGGAATTGTGCAATGTGCAATTACAACTGGAAATGACTGTAGTTTCGGTGACTACATTGCGAAATTTTATGTGCTAGTAGTCACTATCCCTCAGGATTGTGTAAAGGAGGCCTAGGGAACAACTGGTGGGAAGAAATTCACATTTCTAGAGAGGAAGGAAGAGCCTTCCCTCTTAGAATTGCGCAATGTTATCTTGGTGAGGCAGAGTCGGGGCCAAGGTTTCCTAGACCCTCCAATGGGAAATTGAATGCAAATGTGAAATCGAATGCATGGCGGCACTGAGTGTAGGTAGATGAAAATGATCATGCATGTCAGTAGTGAATGAAAGATTCAAAAAATAGAAGGACATGCATATGGGTGAAGCAAGATGCCAAATCAACGACTGTTCGTACAAAACAGTTTCACGCAAGCGACAACAGTGAGATAGCAACGAAAACTAAAATAATGCTAGTACAAGGTAGCATTCATGTAATGAAAACAAGCATTCAAATAAATCAAGTAAAGAACACTTACACAAGAGAAAACACGAAAAGCGACAGAAATGATGAAAAAGACCAGTTGAGACCACTTACCCATGAATAGATGGGTTGGATGTGTCGAAGAGTCCTAGATGTGTTGTGGGATGTTAGAGCTCCAGGATTGATGTGAAAGAATGAGCTCTGATGCATCGAATAAATAGGCTTGGGATCATGACGCGTATGCCATAGATCTAGGAAAAAATGACACTTGGAGGAAAGATTCTAAAACGATCTTTGCATGTAACTTCCAGCTGCTAAAGATAGTTCCCTGAATCAAGGGATGCTTTTTGCATGTTGCCATTTTCTATTTCAGGAAATATAAAGCCATGCATGCAAGTCAAGTTTCCTTGGTCCCAGGTGGAATTGATCAACCCAACTGCACATGTAAAAGGATGCTCAACTGCTGGGAGAAAATGCACATTTCTGGATGGGAGTTGGGCTGGTTGCCGAGGAGATTTGTGCAATTTCTGGGCAGAGCTATTGAATGCTGCCCAGGATTATGTAATTCTTGGGCTAAGAAGCAATGCTGGGAATATTTCATAATTTTTTGGATGAAGCCTGACTGGCAGAATTATGCAATTCTGGAGCCAAGCAGGCTTCCAGACTCAATTGCGCAATTTCTTGAAGGAAGGATAGTTTCCCTCCATAATTTTGCAATTTCTTGAGGGAGATGCTCAACTTGCAGCTGGACCAAGTCCGAAGGAACAACCTATGAGGGGAATGCATCAAGCTCTGATAGACATGTTGTCTTTCTACAAGAAAAACACTGAAGCTTGTGTACTTGATGAAGCAAGACATGGTGCTATGAAAGGTTGGTAGGGAGGCTCCAAAACGAAGCTAGGGAAAAATTTTGGAGGGTGGTTGTAGCCGCTACAACAAAGTGCAAGAACCATTTTCATTTCAGGTTAAGAGCTCTAGCCTTTCCACATTTGTATTATGTAATTATTTACTTCCCACAACTTTATCTTACCAGGAGTTGTCTTTGTTTTAGTAGTCTCCTCTCTAATGTTTCTTCCGATGTATGATTAAAAAACATAGAGTCCTTGATGTTGAGGCCTCCTTCTTCTATATCCATCTTGATTGTTTTGTAGTTCACCAGTTGGTATTTTTTCGATAATTTTACCTCTCCATATGAATTTTCTAATTCTTTTTTTGATACTATCAAGAATAGTTTTAGGTGGTAGAAGAGGTGAATCTTGATAAATTTGGAGTTTGGATAAGGTGGACTTTACCAAGATTACTCTTCCTGCTATATTCAACCAATTTTCTCCATGAGAATTGATTTTATTCTTGATTTTGGAAATGGTTCTTATCCAATCCTTAGGATTTTTTCCTTTGAGGGAAATGGGAAGACCCAAGCAGTTGCAAGAAGACCAATCTTTCTCCCATTTGAAACCAAGGATGTCTACTAATCCGACATTTTACTATCCAAAGTATTCCACCAATATATCTTGCTTTTTTCTGTATTAATTTTTTTCCCCTTAAGCTAATATGAAGTATTGCAAAATTTGCTTGAATCTCTTAGCTATAATTGTAGATGCTCCACCCAAAAAAAAAATTCTTCTGCAAAGTGAATGTGGTTCAATGTTTTGACTTCTCTGAAAATTTGCAAGTCTATCAAATATCCATTAAGGCAGGTAGTTTTTGATCTTCTTCTTTCTGAGTCTACCACTATTGTGTATAGAAGAGGACACAAGGGACAACCTTACCTCATTCCCCTTTACCTTTGAAATAACTTCATGGGTATTCCATTGACAAAAGGAGCTATCCGCGGTGATCTTATGAAAGCGTTTATCCATTCAAAAGATTGAGATTTAAATCCAAAATTTTCCAAGATTTTGAGAAGAAAGTCATGATTGACTATGCCAAAAGCTGCAGCCATATCAACTTTTGTTTCTATCCCTTTGATTTTAGAGGAAGTACTGGTATGAATTGCTTCTTGAACTAAGACTACATTGTCTATAATATGTCTTCTGCCTATAATCTTTCTTCTAGTTCTCTAATATCAAATTTTTTATGACCCATTTTTAGTCTGGTGGCTATAACTTTTGAGAGAATTTTATAGGAGGCATTACATAGAATTATTGGTCTAAATCTGACAAAGGAGACTAGGTTGACCTCCTTAGGGATCAAGGCAAAAAATGTAGAATTATTTCCTCCCCCAACTTTCCTATTCTTTCTTGTCCATTCCAACATTTTATATAATTCATGTTTTATTAAAAGCTAGGAGGCTTTGAAGAAGTGAATGGTGAACCCATATGGAATGGGAGACTTGTTTTCTCCCAAGCTTCCAACTACTTCCATTACATCATTTCCCTCTATTGGTTTACACAACACTTCATTTTCTTGTCTGGTTATGCTCGTTGGAATTTTCTCAAGCATCATGTCTACTCGTTGGTTATTATCCCTATGCTCCTTTTGGTAGTATTGTTTGTAATTAATGGGTTTCCTTCTTTATTTCCTCATATCTGTCAATTAATTTCCCTTCTAAATCTTTAATTACCTTTATCATAGTTTTCATTTCTCTTTCTTTGGCCTATTTATGGAAGTATTTCGTGTTCATGTCTTTGGATTTTAGCTAGAGAATTCTTAATTTTAGCCTCCAACTTTCTTCTTCTCTCCTATTAATGTTTTGGATTTTTATTCTAAGCTCTTTTTCTAGAGTTATATGTTGTTCTTCAACACCTTTACTTTCCATTTGATAGTAAATCTCCTCTTATTGATATTTTAAATATGGTTTTTCTTGGTTTGTTTAAACATGTTGATATTTTTCCCAATCTTTTAAAGCTTTTGTCACCATTTTTTTTTCCAACATAAAAGATATCAAAACAACAACATAATTGCCCCATTGTTTTTGTATTATTTCCATTGCTCTCTCGCCTTCCATCCATAATGGGTTGACTCCAAATGGATGGGAACATATGATCTTTCTCTATGAGAGATAAAGATATGGGCTTATGATCTGAAGTCCCATTTTCAATTATCTTAGAACTTATGTTGATTTCTTCCAATGGTAGGTTTTATTATATTAAAAATTTGTCAATTTTGGATGTAATGTTGTGTTTCCCTGTTCTTTTGTTGGACCAAGTGAATGCATATTTCTTTGGTACTATACCCCTCAAGTCCCACTTAACCATTAGATCCTCCATGTTCTCTCTTCTGTTGGACCAAGTGAATGCATCTTTCTTTGGTACTATATCCCTCAAGTCCCACTTAACCATTAGATCCTCCATGTTCTCCCTATATGGGTCCCTGATTAAGCTACCTCCTTTTTTCTCCTTGTTAGAGATTGTTGTATTAAAATATATTGATATTATGTCTTCTTGATAAGTATTTGAGAATTTTTTACTATCTAATGTGTCCCAAAAGTATTCCTTCTCTAAATACAGAGTTGGAGAGTCTATGCTGAATATTGCATAGACCTTGGTGGAGGATAGGTATTTCAAAACAGGTTGGATCTAGAACTAATTAATTGTTGTTTCAAGTTCTTGATATTAATGTATGGATTGCAAATGGTGGTAAGCAGTAACCACCCCTCACAAATTTACCCACTTTCATCTCCCTACCAAGGTAAACATTAGATTAGGGCTATTATGATATGACTCAACCTCCTAAGTATAGTTAAGGAAGTGGAATCGACAAACTAAAACTTCATTGACCTTCCTCATGAGCTACAAGACACCCATGAGTTAACCAACCACTCCAAGTGCCCAAATCCTGAACCAAATTGACTTTTTAATGATATGGACTCCTAGTCACTTGCATAACAAGGCAAGCTAGCAACTGTAAGCCTCCAATCACATGGATGACCCTTTCTCCTAGCGATTGCAGTCTAGAATTCCTAGTTGTGTGCATGCGACCCCAAATTCAGAGCCACTTTTTCAAGGCTAGTCTTTAGAGGTTTGCACAAAACTTGATGAAACTTTCCAGAATTATATAAAATACCAAGCAAAACCCATTCATATTTTTTTCCAAGAAATTGACTTAACCAAGCCTAACCATGATAGACATTCTATCAAACACATTGTAAACATGTAATCTTCAGGTCATAAATTCATATCTAAACATAAGGGTCTTATACTTATCTGAAAATCATCCAAAAGGTCTGATTCCATATCACAATAGCTACAATAACATCTATTAGGTCATGCATTCAATAACCATTCATTTATTGATAAAAAAATGTTAGGAAACATAACTAGAATCTGTCATGAAACCATGCTTATAACCAGCATATAACCATAATAATAACAATGATAGAACAACTATAAAAGCCACATAATAATACGTATAAATACTTATGAAATACAAGAGGAAAATATCTCTTATTAACATATGAAAATCCAACCAAATTTGGGACTTATACGTACCACTTGACCATAGATTGGGTTGAACAAAATATTTCTTTTATCCAATCACTCCCATGCCATATCCCAAGCATGAATGTGGGACACACAACAAAAAAACTAGGGATTCCTCAGGCTTTACTACAATCTCGAAAAAACTGATCAAGGGACTCCTAGGCTCAAAAAAATCACCTACACAACTAGGCTTTACCGCAATCGCACCATTACCAGTCAGGGGTTTCCTTGGCCCAAATAAAACATACACTATCAAGCTTTACCACAATCCCACCAAAACCGGTCAAGGGATCACTAGGCCCTAAACAAGCTTGGATGCCTCTGTATTTCTTCACCACTACCTTGAGGAATTTTCCCATCTCCACTATCAGGATTTACCGCAATCCCGCGAAAACCATTCAAGGGATTCCTAAGCCCTTGGGGAATTTTCCTGAGACTACTTCACCTGGTTCCAAAACCATCTGACAATCGAAATCTCAACCACATGATAGAACCCCCTCGCACCATGGCTATCCAGAAATGGAAAGGTGATCCAAAATGGATTCAGTTTTGCCTTCAAATGAAAGCGTTAAAATTAAATTAAAAGTGGGATTAAGTCGAAGTGTTCGACGAGACGATTCCAACGGTGTGAACGACGCAAAAATCCGAGTTTGGATGAAGAAGTTAAGGCCAGTCAAAGTTTCAAGGCAAACTAGGGCAAAAAAGTCAAAGTCAAATTGGTCAACGGTCAACAGCCAATGCTTACGTCAGCAGGACACATATCATCTTGGGAATGTGCCACATGGATTTTATGACATCAACAAAGAAGGTGATGTGGCAGTTTTTGATTAGTTCACATGGGCCAATCCGGTGCTGACACGTGGCAGCTCAGATTTGCCTAATATGCGAATCCCAAAATTTTGGGGTCAGGGAGGATCGAACCCCTAACCTCCTGGAAAGCTAATATTTCACCAGATTCCACTCACTAGATGGGCTACTGTGTCACTTGTTAAATGGAAATATGGGGGTTATATTTATTGTATCGGGTTGATAGCTGTCGGAAAAGCGCTGGACGGTTAGGGTCAACCCCATGACCGCTGGTCCCTTTAAACATTTAATGTTATCATTATAACTACCGAACAAAACCATGGACAAACCATATAATATATAACCAAATGTATCATATAAACCATATAATCCCACATGCGCCACAAAACCATATCATATATATATTAATGTTAAGCAAGGGATAAGGTGGAAGGGTAGGGCAGAGGTTTCAAACTGTCAACCTTCCAAAACTCTTATATAACAACACTTTCACATAAGTTTGCTATTCAACTTGCCGTATGATGGAGCTTGGTATTCAAGCCACCCAAAACTTTTAAATTTTTATGCAAGTGCCGAACTAGGCCGCTCGTTTTCCAAGGTGGGTTTCAGTTGCAGAAGTGGTTTTTCACAGGCAAAAGCGGTTTTGTGAAGCAGAAAGCCAGTTTTGCTACAGGCAGAGGTGTTTTTTGACTTTCCAGGGGGTTTGGAAGTCACTGTGGCCAAATATGGTCAAGTTTATACTCATTTGACTCAAGTTTTCGAGCTAGACGCAGTGGTGACTTCCATTTTCTCATCTGAGACTCTATTTTTGAGCTCATGCCTGTAACAACATTTTGAAGACAAAATAAAGAGGTCAACACTGGAAGCGAAAGGACCAGGAGACGTAGCTAGGATGTCTGGTGAAACCCTTTATTAAATTCTGTTTTGTTGATGTGTTTGAATGTGTCTTTAAATGGTTTAATTGTTTATGTTATTCACAATATTTTCGATCCATTGCATTAAGTAACATAAGCGAATTCACACATAGTCTATAATACCTTTTTCATTTATGGATCAAAAGGCAAGGTTGAAATCATTGTCACACCTAGAAAATCCATGTTAATGACAACAAGATAACTAAATACACATACATTTACCATGCATTCCCAAAACTAGCAAGGAAACCATACATACAACTCGATACCTACAAAATAATCTCGTTGTAGCCTCTTGATCAAAATTTTCCTTTCTTGATCCTTGCTTCCCTTTGCTTTTTTGTCCTTCCTTTTCGTTCGTTAAAGTTCTCCAGGAATGCTCTAAGTGTGTAGGATTATGAGAGAAAGAGGGCTCCAAATTTGAACTGACAAAATCTGTGAAATGATCCTCAGAAGCCTTTTTATAATTGATGTCTTTATTTTCTTCAGTTTCCTCTATTTTTCCTTTAATTTCATCCTCATGCAAATTATGTGACCTTTCACCTTCCTTTTCTCCTATTTTCCATTATTTAATTAATAAAATCCCAATAAATGCCTCATTTCCTTTGCCAATGCCTTTGGTAATTTCCCCTTAGCCATAATAAACCAAATTAACACCCACTAGGATGTGTTTCCCAACATTTAGCTAGGAATACATGTCCCACGACCTTAGTATTATTTTGTACTTATTAACTTTATTAAATTAAATTTTAACCTGGGGTTGTTACAGACACTTCCCCCTTAGGGGAACACCATCCTCAGTGTTCTATAACACCTATGATTAGTAATATTGCTAAAAACCAAAACATACCACCCTTGGAGATTTATAACTTAGCTCGATGCATTATTTACAATGAACAACCTACTGAGAAACAAAAGCAAAATAACAAAGATGACTACATGACAACATGATAATCATACCTCTTATTGGAGCTTTATAAGATGACTCATTGTGGTGTTTACAATGACAACCATACATAAATATATACACATACTAAAAATCCTTTGCCTCAATTGGCAAACAATGAAGGATACATAGCCTGCATTTGATCAAAGATCTCCCATGTTGCTTCATTGGGCCTAAAGTGCTTCCACTACACTTGAACTTGCTCAACTACTCAGTTCCATAGCATGAGTTATTTTTGTTTCAAAATTCACTGAGGTTCCGGATAGAATTCCCCTTCTGGATACACATGTAATACAAACCAATCAATCACATGATCAACATATTTCACATATATTTTAAGAAATGAAACATGGAAAGCATCATGGACTTTCACTGTTGGCGATAGTGCAAGTTTATAGGCCACTGGTCTAATCCTCTCAGGGATCTCGAAAGGCCCGTAATACCGCGGTACCAACTTCGCACATGACCCAATCCTGAAGGAGCTCTTCTTGGGCTTGATGCGAAAGCACACATGCTCCCCAACCTGAAACCCTTACATGCCCTGTGTTGATTTGCATAATGTTTTTGTCTATCCTGTGTTGCCTTTATATTCTTCTTGATAAGCTACGTTTCCTGTTCCATCTCTACCAACATGTCCGGTCCTATAAACATCTTGTTCACTGGTTCACTCCAACTGATGGGAGTATTACAACTCCATCCATAAAGTGCCTCAAATGGATTCATCCTCGATGAATCGATACCCACCATTTTAAGAAAACTATACCAGTGCAAGATACTCCTCCCACCTCTAGGATTTAGAGGGTATTACAGAAGGTTCATAGAAAACTTTACTAAAGTATAATATCCACTCTTCAAGTTGCTTACAAAAGATTGCGGGTTCAAATGGAATCCTGATTGCCAACTAACATTTGAAACCTTGAAATAAAAAATATATGAAGCACCTATCTTAAGAGGACCAAATTGGAAACTTCCTTTCCATATTTCTACAGATGCTTCAGATACAACTCTAGGAGTTGTAATGGGACAAAAAGATTTGATTACTTATGCAATTTACTATACAAGTAAGAATTTGACTCCCACTGAGTTGAATTATATTGTGACTAAAAAAGAGTTCTTAGTTGTTGTTCATGCAATTACCAAGTTTAGACATTATATAACATGCTATGAAACTTTTGTTCATACATATCACTCTACAATTAGATATTTGATGAATAAACCTATTACTAATGGCAGAGTTACAAGATGGCTTTTACTTTGGCAAGAATTCAATATTAGAATTCAATATTACTGTGCTAGATAGACCTGGAAAACGAAACACAGTTGTTGATTTCTTGTCCAGGATTCAGAATATCAAAGAAGACTCCCCGGTTGAGGATAAGTTCCCTGATGAATATCTATTTGCAGTAACTACTCAAATTCCTTGGTTTGTAGATGATGCTAACTATTTGGTTACAGGGAAGTTACCTTCACATTTATTTCCTAGAGAGAAAAGAAAGATTATTCAAAATAGTTCAAGATATTTATGGATTTCTAACGATAAAACAGGGCCAGATCTTATGATCAGAAGATGTGTTAGGGAAGATGAAATGCCTAATATTTCCAAGCATGTCATGATGAGCCATGTGGTGGACACTTTGCTGACAAGAGGACAACCTATAAAATCCTTTCTTTAGGATATCATTGGCCATCCATCTTTAGAGATGCAAAAGGATATGTCAGAAGGTGCGACAGGTGCCAAAGTGTAGGGAAACATGCTCCCTCAAATGAGATGCCATTACTACCTCAGGTACTTATCGAACCCTTTGAAAAATTGGCTTTAGACTTTATTGGAACTATTAATCCTCCATCCAAGAAGAAAAAGTATATATTGGTATGTACTGATTATGTCCCCAAATGGGTAGAAGCCAGAGCATTATTTTTTTCTAACAAAAATTCAATAGTTAGTTTTCATTTTGAGGATATTTTTACTTGCTTTGGTGTTCCAAGATAAATTGTGACAGATCAGGGATCTCAATTCACATCCAAAATGATGGAGAGGCTTATGGAAGAGTACAAGATCAAGCATATGAAATTCACTCCCTATCATCCACAAGCAAATGGTCAAGTGGTGTCTACAAATAAAGTAATTGAAGGAATCCTCACCAAGACTGTGCATCTACATAGAAGATATTGGGCAAAAAAGCTTCTTGAAGACTTGTGGGCCTATAGAACTACATGGAGGAACACAATAGGACATACACCTTATGAACTTGTTTATGGAAAGCAAGTCCTGTTCCCCATTGAGTTCTAATTCAAAACTTTCAAGATGGCAGTTAAGTTGGGGATGGATATATCAGAAGCTCAAAAGCATAAACTGGAGCAATTGACTGAACTTGATGAAATCAGATAAGAAGCAATTCAAAGGATTGGTCTAGTTCAACAATAGAGAGCTAAGTGGCATGACAAGTACATCAAGGACAAAAGGTTTCAAGAAGGAGATTGGGCATTGCTATTTGATTCAAAGTTCAAGGATTTTCAAGGAAAATTTCAAACTCATTGGCTTTTTCCATATGAGATTGAAAAAGTTTTCAGTAATGGAGTAGTAAGAATCAGAACCATAGATGAGCATCAAACTCCTCTCCTTGCGAATGGTCATAGGTTGAAGATTTACTAAAAGCCAATCTCAAAGAAGGATTTTATCAAGATCTTTCAAAATAATTCTGAAATGAAGTTGGTGAAGTAGAATCATTCTTCTCCACCAACTTAGTCTTTGTTCTTTTCATCAATTAAAAAAAATGCACAAGGTTGAAAACCAATCATTGATTGACATCCTTATACAGAAAATACAGGGTGAAAATCAGAAGACTCTGACACCTTATATTCCCGTTTGGTCCCCCCCCCCCCCCCAAAAAAAAAGAGAGGTTTCTTCATTATGCATTTTGAAAATTCATGGTTTATCTCATTCCATTCAATTTTATTTTTGCAAATTTCACTCCATTTCACCACCACATTCCATCATTAAACTTTTCTTCAGTATTTCTTCCATATCCACTTTTCATCTCCATTCTTCCATATTTCATCCACACACTCATTTTCTATTTTCATTCATTAATCAAGTCATACTTTATTCACTGTGTTACATTGCGCAATTGTTCTCCAATTCCCCAGTTGTTCTAATTCCGCAGCTATTCTAGTTCCGTAGCTATTCTAGTTCTACAGCTGATCCTGTTCTGCAGCCAATCTGACTTTGTAGTAACAGTTTGATCATTAACCAAAAAATAAAAATAAAAAGCTAGATGAAGGTACTTAAGGAGAAATCAACTTTTGAAGAGACATCAAGCATCTACAAAAGAAAACAACCAAAGGTTAGAAAATGGAAAGGTATGGTTCTAGAGGTGAGAATAAAAACCTATTTCAAATAGCATTATAAAAGCATAAGTTGTATAATTTGAATAATCACTACTCCTTGACTTGTCATCATGCGATTTTATTGTTGTCATTACTCAACCATGCCTTTCGACTTATCTCATGATTTCCTCTCTGAATTTAACTCGTACTTCACTGTACTTCTCTACCCCACCTATTTAAACGACTGATTATGTGAACTTAACCCAGTTGGATATGACTCTTTTACACATCGATTTTCTCATTTTTCTTTACTCCCATAACCTTCTTATGAATACAAGCACTCAGACTATTCATTCAGTTTTCGGTTCTATGTACGAGCAATACTCTATCTCCACACAGTCTACGTGTGCACCAGTCCTTACATCCTCCACACTTTTTCTGTGCATACGGGCTCCCTTCTTCTTATACCTTCCATATTTCATTCTCATATCAATCATTTTTTTCCACAGTTCCATATCCATTGTTTTTTCCTACAGTTCTCTGATATTCCATTTCCGTCCCCTGTAATTGTTTTGTTTTCATATACCACCTACATAGTGAAGAAAAGCAGAAAAAAGAGTAATGGGTCCCATTGTAAGGACATAACCTATAGGAGTCAAGTTTATGGAGGGATACCCTCACTGAAAAGGGAAGTTGAAGAAGGCTGGCTGGATGAATTTTATCAAGAAATTCGATGGCCATCACAAAGAAGTCACCAAGACATTTGCTAGATCTTTTGATGGGGTAGAAGTGGAGATCGGTGATATAAAGTTCTCAGTGACTGAGTCTTCCATTGTAGTTGCAACCGAAATACCAAAAGATGGAGAGAGGTGGTTCAAAAATAAGGAATTCCATGATGAGGCTTGGAAAGTAATTCTCCAAAACCCAGGTATGGATATCTCAATTTTCAAAAGAGGAATTCCCATCTCTGCACTTAAGGATAAATGGAGTAGTTTTCTCTTGATTATTTAGAAATTTATGACATGTGAGGGTAGATATGGTTCAATGTATATGCATCACATAAGGTTGTTGATGAAATTTCTTGAAAACAGAAGCATCAATATCCCTTACTTTTTGTTGAATAGCTTAAGGAAGATGTCCATCACTGTTCAGAAGAAAATATAAGATATAGAACGTCACCTTTATAACCAGGGTCTCATAAAAATTCTAGTTGAAAATTACTTGAAGGATATAGGAGACACATGGGAAAACTTCCAATCAGGAACTTTTTCGAAGATCCACCCGAGTTACCTGAAGGGAGTTCAGTAAAAAAGAGTAGGAGAAGGAGAACAAATCTTGCATTTCAAAAAACTCCTACAAGTTTAGCAAAAGAAAACAGTGAGGAAGAAGAACCTCTTTCTAAAACTCTAACCGAGATCATAAAGAAAACAAAACAGAGAGGAAAAATGAAAAGAAAAGTTGAGGAAATCTATCAAACTCATGAGCCTTCATCAGAGGAGGAACAATTACTCTCTCAGAAATTAGTCCATATTAAGGAACAATCCAAGAAAGAGAAAGAAAAAGGGAAAAGAAGACATGTCATAGAGGAAGAAAACATAGGATCACAAAGTCTGAGGAGAAGCTCTAGGATTAAGGGAAAAATGAAGAAAACAAAGACAAAAGGGGCCCAATTCATAGATTTGGGAGAGGAGACTTCAACTCAATCCCAAGACAACATCTCATTTGAGGAGAGTCCACAACATTCTTCTCAACTAGACTTTGAAAGTAGTCCAAAAAGAGTATCTCCAGGGATTGACCCAGTTCAACAGTAAATCTATGATTATATTGAATCATTGGAGTAGAAGAATACAAAAGTAGATCAGGGGACTTCATTAAACCCTAAGCAACCAGCTACATCACAAGATATTTTGATTCACTCACTTAAGAAAGAAATCTATGAGTTAGAGGTCTTAAATAGGCATATTTAGAAGGAAAATTAAGCTTTAAAAGAGAAAAACAAGCTGGACAAAATCATTCATGATAATACCATGCTTCATTTGGATCTGTGGCATAAGAAAAACATAAAATTGAAGAGGAAAAATAGGAAGCTAAGCGAGGCCCTCATCAACCTTAAATATAGATTCCTCATTAGAAAGCCTAGAATGGCAGTGGCAACAAAGAGAAACAAGAAAAGGTTTGATGTTCTAGCTGAGGTTTCAGAGTAGATGTAGTAGAAGAAGGTTGTTACATTTTGGTTGCATGAGGACATGCAACAACTTCACAGTGGGGGTATGTTGAGTTCCAAAACTACCTCTTTCTTAAGCAATTTCTTCATCCTTCTTCCTTTGTTTTCCCATGCCAATGCATCCTAAACCATCAAAAGCCATTGCATGTTGCCTCCAGGAGTACATTTAGTGATTTTCAAATTATATTATTATGTGTTGTTTGGATAGGATTTTGTTTTTCAGCTATAGAACGTAGCCACATTCCACAACTAACCAGCCATTCCGTAACCATCTCCATACTTTTATAGGTTACAGGTGTCGAGAGAACAAACAAACCATATGTGTAGCTGGGAAAATGTCAGTACATGGATGGTGTCCTTTCCATTTGATCAAAGTTGATGAGAAAGACCTCGGTCAAAGGGGAGTCAACAGAGAAGACCTACAACAACTAAAACTCTGTTTTTGCACATTTCCTAGTAAATGAATCTGAGGCAGGTTCCTGAAGTTGAGGATGTCGTTTACCACCTACATAACTAGTATCCAATAGCCACTATTTGGAGATTTACTTTTCAGGCCAACTGAAGACTAAATTTCCGGATACACTACCAGTTTACGTGTTTGCTGGAGAAGACTTCTCTCTTAAAACAATTGTGTATTTTTCCTATAAATGTCAGCATTTGGAACGCTTAACTAGTTAATGTTTTTGATGATGAAGTAGTGCAGTTTCCACTTGTAGCACAAGACATTCAATACTCTATTTTTAATACAAAAAACTTTGTTTTTCTTATATGGATACCTGAAGCATGTTAAGTGATTTTGCGTTGCTAGTCCTAGACCTTGCAGAGGGCCCCTACATGGTCGAGGTTACTTTTCATTTATGTACATTTTCATTTGTTGTCTTCCTTCGTTCAACTGTACATTTATTGTGTTTTTATTATGTTCATAATAGTTTCTAATGCTGTGTTCATTGCAGCTTTTGTTATTTGTTTCCACTAACTCAGATAGGTGCATTCCAGTGTAGAAGTAGTTATATAGTGTCCCTTATTCTCTATCTTTTTAACTGTAGTTTTTAAAATGTTGTCAGTAACATCATTAGCCTTATTTCTTCTGTTGTTCCTCAGTTTTTTGTTTTAGTTTTTAAATTTAAGTTGTTTCATGCCTTTTCTTATTACAATAGTCACACATTACATAAATGAATGTTTCCAAAGCCTTTTGTTGATGGTTTATCCTCAAACTAAATGGTGAAATATTGAGTTTATTAATGAGATTTCTTGCTGTTCAATACCTTTTCCTTCTTAGTGTAGTCACTCATAATATAAGCAAATATTTCCAAAGCCTTTCGTTGATGATTGATCTTCAAACTAAATGGCGAAATTTTGTTTTTATAAATGAGATTATTTGTTGTTCATTAGTTTAAAATTAGATAGCTTGATGCCATTTTCTTGTCAATTTAAGTAACTCATGATTTGAATAGATATTTCCAAAAGTCCCCTCGTTGATGGTTGAACCTAAGACTAAGTGGTCAAATTCCTTACTAATTGTTACCGGGAATAGCGTCCACTTAGAGCTGCTATCCCCACTAAGACTAGTAGCTATCTTAGAAACAAACAAGTTAAAACTATTTTCGCTTTCCTTTATGAAAAATAGACAAGAGGGGAACAAAGGACACCAACCTTTGTCTTGCGCTTGGTTCCTTGCTTGGATCCTCTCCTTCTTGATAGATATTTGCCACTCCTTCTTTGTCTACACAGCTTCAGAGAGCACTTGTGGAATCAAAGCAGCATAATACTATCAAAGAACATAGATCTATAGTCATAAACAACACAGGACCAGATATGTATTGACCACACAAATGCATATATAATCAAACATACAAGAATGTGGAGGAAAACTTGAATAGCTTTATTAATATCAAGAATAGCAAGAGGATTACAACCAATTGTTCTAACCTAGCATCATCCTCCAGCAAGAAAGCCCTTCTTCACCTCAAGTAAAGCTTAGATCACCCAACACTATGAAGTTTCACCAGAAAACCAACAATACTTCTCTACAAGATACAAGATTCCACCCTCTCGATCTTTGTGATGAGGGATCCATATATAAATGATTGTAGGGGGGTGAGTCATCTTCTGGGGTTTTGATTAGTGTCCTCTCTCTGATAGTTCTTGATTCCACTTGGAGTCTAATGATCTCTTACTCATCCCTGGTCGAAAACAGAGAGGCAAGTGTCAGAGGGGAAGCTTCTGGAAGATTCCATGATCTTCCACCTCGCAAACTATCTCTTCCATTTGTCCATTCTTGCCCATCGCACCCTACAGAGGGGCCATTTAGTATGCATCACACCCTTTACACTGGGAAGGTGATATGCATCACACCCTCTGCACTGGGTATTCGGTATGGTCCAATTTTGACCATTTCTGAGCAGTTTTTAGTGGAGAACTTCTGGGAGATGATGTAATCAGCTGACCTTGTTCCTTTAGGTAGTGAAGCAACAATTTTAGGGACTTAGGATCCCTCAGTTTATGGACATTTATGATTGGGGTTGCAGTGCCCAAAAATGTCTATAATAGTTGCCCCCCAAAGCATGAGGTCGTTAATCTTTTGATGTCGGGTGAAATGCTTTATCATGAGGATCCGAAGTTTTTTCGAGCTGGGAGGTGACCTGTAATAAGATACAATACAATACATTATATTCGTAATATTTTTCATGATCTAGCCGAGGCAGGCATTCCCATGCTCAGCTTTATAAATTCATTTTCAAGTACATAGGACAGACAATTGTCTGTGTAGCAGACTGATGATTTAGACTCATCATCCTTTGATCTGGATGATCATCTGTTTGGAAATGATGTACATTTGATGTCTCTATATTCCTGAATATATCGCAGCCCGGATGGATGAAACTAGATCCGGGGTCTTTAAAACTCGTTCAATCTTCACTCAGAGTACAAGTCGATCCATGTGAAAAATGTTTTGGAGTCGAACATGGAAAGACATCACCTGATTACCAGCCAATGATGTAAGCTGTTAACAGGCGTGAGAAGAATCACCAATAATGACAATGACCCTCAAGGTACTACAGTACAATTCACATGGTGTGAAAAAGGACTTGGCATCGAACACCACGTAAAATCTCTCGGTCGAAGGCCATTAATGTAAACCTGTCACTGAAAGTGAGAAACTTGCCATTGAGGCATGCAAGCTTCAAAGTACTGAAAGGGTTGTTCATAGGTCGACTTCTTGGATAATGAGCTGATGTCGACAAGAAGTGACCCATCGTAGGAGGGCCTTAATGAATCCCACATCTACGACATGGAACAAAGAAAATGATTTTGGAGGTGAAAACGATCTGATGATACAGTGTTCAGGGTGGCGGTCATGAAAGAATGGAGTGTGAATGTATTGCAGCGGATGAGACACAGGTGAATTCTCTGAGTGACTTCTCTTGAACATACCGGCGACACTGACGATGGATTGGTAGTGTTAACCCCAAAGATGGATGGTGTGATGGACCAATGGTGATACGACCAGTGAACAGAACAACCCAACCCGACTCGGATGCAGAGTGAAATTGTCATGTTCAAGAGCGACTTGCTACCAATAAAGTTTCTTCAAGTTTTCTTCCCAATTTTCCCCAGTCATTGCTGACCAATACCTCTTTATTTTTGTCAAGCTTGAGGAGGATAACATATGCTTGTTTTATAATTTTCCCTTCAGGCGAACCTGTCGCTATGTTTTAATGAGCCTAGCGACAGTGAAACTCGTTCTCGTCCATTTGGACAAGTTTGTCGCTATTCGGTTTTAACGAGTTTAACGACAAAGATAACTCGGTCCTTTTCAATTTTAGAGAGTCTGAAAGGCATGGAAAGGAAACTCTAATGATTCTTTTTCGTCATATAATCCCTTAGGTCTAAAAAAGCGTAAAATAATACGAAAGGGATGAATTTTCAATAGTTTTAACGAGCCGAACAAGACAAGCGCTCGATCTTTTTGTGTAATAATCCCTCAGGTCCAAAAAGATTAAAATCTAGAGGAGGGATAGCACTTTCGATAACTTTAACGAGCTGGAGAGGCTAATCGCTCGACAATCTTTTCATATTTCGCGAGTTAGTTGAAAAGAGCTTAAAGGAGACTCGTTTTTTGAGGAACAAGTGATGATTTCGGGTAGCAGCTGATTCCAGGTAAGGTTTGGAATTTTCTAATCACGGCAGTATCACAAGGATGGCTAACGGAATCACTCTTTGCAGATGTTCCTAAAAAAGGGTAAACAATCAAATGGAGGCATATGATTGGCTAAAACAGAGTGGAGGTGATGATGAGAACACGACCAAGGCTCAAAAGCTGATGATAATGCATTCACAATGGTTATTTATCGGGGATCGGTTCATTTTTTAATGAGCTTAAAATCCGGGGGAAACATTTGCTCATTGCTTATGTTTAATTTTTAACGAGCTTGAATTCTGCGTTAAAACTGCTCATGCCAGTCATATAATAAGGATATCTCATCTCAGATGCCATTTTTTATGGAGCTTGCACCTTTTAAAGCTTTTCCCCAGATCCTTTCTTTATGCAAGCTAGGAAACGACCAATCCTACGAGTTTAAAGGGTTAGAGGACCTACAAATTTAAAAAAATAAATGGTCGCTCTTTGCTTGCATGCAAAATGGTTTGCATGCCCCCAGGTATAATGAAGAATTTCCAGGTTACTATATAGAAGCTCTTGCTTTTGCAAGATAATTTCCATCCACACTGTAGATAGAGACACCTCTTGGCTTAGTCCATCTGGACCAAGGTGGTTATAAATCCCAACCTCCTAACCTTGATGAGGGAATCTTATTCTGGTCTAACTCCCATTTCCTATAAGGACGGGTGTCGGATCAGTCATTTTCCTCCGTGGAAACCTACTTTATACCTAGAGTTTCCCTACCAAAGCAGGCCAGGGTGCATGCCCCCCTGGGTTTCAGTCATATCCTCCTGAATCACTCGCGCTCATCAGGTGGACAGACGGGAGATCGATGAGACATTCCTTGCATGAAAATACCATTTAGGGATGGCATTTGAGTATTTTCTATGTGTGAACTGGGGAATGAAAGCTGGTCTATGAGCTTGACCACTCTGCCTTCATGCGGAAAACACATTACTCTAAAGAGTGAGGAGACAATGGCTCCCATGCAATAAATATAGTCACGCCCAAGGAGTAGATTATAATATAAGGTTCATTGGACCACCATCATGTTCATGTGAACGGTTTTCCTTCTCAAAGTAATGGGCAGATTGAGAAGGATCCCTAACGGTCAACTGGTTCCTTTGTCAAAGCCTGTTAGATTTCTCATTTCAGGCAGAAGTGATAGCGAACCAAGCACTTTCCAAGAAGTTGAGGAAAGGATACTCATAGAAGCCCCTTCATCTATGATGGTACCATCCATGACCATTCTGTAAGCTTGTACAATGATTCAGAATGGTACACTAGCTAGTAAATGGGGTCTGCCTAGTAGATTCCAATCGAAGGAAAAAACTAGGTTGCTTGGAGGTGGGATCGAATAGACGACCGGATATGACTCTGACGAACTTCCTTCCTACTGTAAAGGAATAGGTAGACTGCCCCCAAGTTCATCGGAGTCTGTGTTTATGAAAAAAATTTGAACGGTGTCATTCTCGTTCTCTTCAGTGACGGTATCATTTGGAGATGAACCTTCTGAAGGAAAAACCGGGCCAACTGCCGCCTTGACCTTTTGACTTTCGTTTGGTCTGGATTCAGAGGGTTCATTTTCAATGATAGATGTTTCGGCTGACCATAATGGCATGCCGACTGGATTTTCAACCAGTGATGGACTTGGCAAGAGTTTCTTATATCCAGGAGGGAGCCATAGCGGTGAAGCAGGATGGTCATCCAAAACTCTTTTAGCTTCATCTAGGAAGGGACAACGGTGGACGGCGTGATCACCTTCACACAGTTTACAAGGAAATTTGTGATTCCTTTTTTGTCCAGATACTTCGCTTTCGCTGTTTGACGGTGTACTTTCAACATGATCATCAGATGTTGACGACACCAGATTGTGCAAACGAGGAGACCAGTCCCTTAGGATCTAAGGGATGCAAGGACAATCTCGATGATAGTGATCTCCTTTGCAAATGACACATGGAGATTTAGGTTTAGATAGTGCGGTGTGAGGATTTTCTCTAGATGACGCATGGTTGCCCCCTTTCGCTTTTGGCTCCTTCTTCTTCTTTTATTTTTTGTCTTTCTGCTTCTTCTTCTTCTCAATTACTTGATCCTTAGCTTTACCAGCTTCATCAAGCGAAGAGGAAGGAGGAGAGGGAGAAACGGACGAAGTAGAAGGTCAGGGGGTAACTCTAGTATCATCTAGTTGCTGACTTGACTGTTCAGGAATTACGTTATTCTGAACGACAGAGGTAGAGAAGAGCCACACGGGCAAGCCAATTGTCAACCCTGGAAGTGACAATGTGGCCATATGGGGTGCACCAACATCTCCCCAAGAGAAGAAAGGACTAGGATTTCCTCCAAGGGGGGATCCTTGGTTGGTAGACTCCATTTTCCTCAATCTAAAGAGAAACAAGGGAACTTGTGATGTTATTCTGATTAAAATAAATTTTAGACGCTTTGACACAACTTGTTTTTTCAATTTTTAAGAGTCGAGAAAAAACAAAAGATGACTCTAGTCGCCTTTGATTTTTAATGAGCCTGAAGTGACAAGTGCTCAGATGGACCTTTTCCTTTAAGGAGTCTAAAAAGAAATGAAAGATACTTCTCTGGAAATCTAGACAGAGGGATTACCAAACCAATCGCAAAACTGTAGAATACTTTTTACGGTACGGCAGTCAATCTTCCCGAATGTTGTGTTTAGTGCATTGTGATTGATAGGGCGACAAACATGGCTTCCTAAGGATAAAGGATATAGCGTATTGTGGTGTCCCAATATATACTCGACGGTACGTGGGAGCACAAGTTCGTACTGGCACTTGTCGTCTCAAAGTGGAGGAATCACCCAACCAACAATGAAAACAACAGTTACCAGGTTTTACGACCCCGGAATACGTCTCTAGCCTAGACTTCTAGATGTTGTGCATTAGGTTCCAAAGCATTTTTAGATTCGTTAAATTTATTTTATAGTTGATATTGTTTAAAAATTTTCCTTTCAGGTTCACCGCGTGATGTGTATACAATTCCTAAAATGCAGTCTAAGATGATAAACAACTGTTTAATCTTCTTTTGGCAATGAA
>APFE030923567.1:2305-12670 GCA_000404065.3 Pinus taeda | reverse complement strand
ATGCTTGTATTTATCTTGTTCTTTGCATGTGCAGGTGTCTATTCACGGAGATCGTGAGGATTGTGACCAGCTGAAGCGAAAGAACGGAAGCGACGACCCTTCTACGAATATAAGCGTTGGATTCGAGGTAGGCTCTCATCTTGGCCTTTGCTTTGCAATTAGGAACCTGCGTGTTAGCGTTGTTTGATTGTTGCTAGACCTCAGTTAGGCTAGTGGGATTGCCTTTGTCCACAGAGGGGATTTACCTACACAACAATTTGGCGACTCTGTTGGGGAGTTGGATTTTTCCTTGTTTGTTTATCTTGTCTTGTGGTTTGATTTGTGAACTATTAGATGGAGTCTGAAGTCTGGACAGATAGCCTTCAAAACACTATTGCTTTGCATTAGCGAAGTAGATCAACGCTACTTCAGTCTATCTCCAGTTTGGTTCGCAAACTGAACAACTTGGGACTAGCCTTGTTCCTTGATTGTTTCCTTGGTTTCTCCCGCTTGTTTTTCTTTCTGGGTTGGATACCTGTGTTGTTTTTGCCTCTTGAGAGTGCTTAGGGATTGTTGGTTTAGCCTTGGATCTTGTGTTTTTATTTTCCATAGAAAACTCGACTGGCACTAGTTTATAGCGTGACAATCGCGCTAGTTGGCGCAAGTTGCACATTGACAACCTGCGCCAATCCTGAAAGGAGCTAGTTGCAGCCTGACAGTCGCGCCAGGCCTGTAAAATTTTGAAGTTTGCCTGGTTCTTCATTTTTTGAGCTTTGGTTTCATTCTAAGTTCCTTTATTAGACTACTTTGATGTGTTGGAGTGTGATTTGATTGGTGTCGATCGCTACCCTCTGGGTGTTTGCTTTTTTCTACCAATTTCACATTTTTAGCCCTAGGGCATCTAGTGGCCTTGTGAATCAAGCCTTCCTAAGGTGTTTCAATCTTTTTGTTGTCCAGTCAACTCTCTTGCTTACTCCTTTACACTTGTTTGGTAGTCGTGAATCATTTCGTTGCGTTATTTAGGTGATTTGCTTCGTCTTCACTTGAATTCCGCTTCGTCTCACTTTGAGCCCAGATCACACGGCTCATTGTTGTCTTTGGGACCTTTTTTGATTCTTTGGATGTTTGATTTGTGTTTTGAGGGACTGAATGTGTGTGTATTGGTTAGAATTTGTTAGTGTTATTTCTCAAAAACTCTTTAGTGCATTTTTCCATTATTGAAAAAGAAAATCTCTTTTGCTTTGGAATAGTTAATGAAAATTAGGACTTTTCATTTTGATTAGTGAATTAGTAATCTTAAAGAGAAGTTTAGTGATTTTCATTAGCTGTATTAGGGAAACTTTTTGTTGTTTGTGATCGTTTCGTTTGCATGAAAGCTCTCTAAACTCTTTTGTAATTAGCATTCATCGAATGGAATGACATGTTTTGGCATATAGAGTGCATTTAGGGATTTTGAGAAATTACATACGGTAGGACCTGAAAACCAGAACTTAACTCAAGATCAACTTTAAAATAAATCGAATGAACTTAAAAATGCATTGGAACATAACGCTCACATTCTAGAGGTCTAGGCTAGAGACGTGCTCCGGCGTCGTTAAACCTAGTCACTTTTGTTCTCACATTAAGGTTGGGTGATTCCTCCTTGTGTGATTCAACTATGGTCTAGTACGGACTTGTGCTCCCACGTACCGTCGTGTATATATGGGGAGACTTCTGAAGAGGATTTTCCCTCTACTCCTATTGGTGTTTCGTCCCCGATGGCTTCTTTCGATATGGAAGACACGTCTCCTGTATCGAGTGGAACACCCATTATGTCAAGTATTGAGACTCCCATCCCGGCCACATCCCCGGTTATATCTACACCCCACACTGTTACACCTCTCGGTATTACAGTGGCGGCGCGTTATAGATCTCTGAGGGATGCCATGGGCTCTATGAGTTCCCCTTCTATGTGGGATAATAACATTGTTCCCACTACGGGACCTTTTGTTTCCCAGGTTCACCATACCGCTGTCACGTCAGTTCCGACCAATCCGACCGTTTGTGTCGCATCGTCAACTCCAGTTGCTAGTGCCGTCACGACATCTTCCGTCGTAACTACTGTTGTCGGCCCATCTCGTGGCCTGGCACGTAGTGGTCAATCGGCACATGCTGCCAGAGTTGTTCATCCTGCAAACGGTGCCTCGCCTTCGTCTGATGCCATTTCAGTAGGGAGGGCATATTCTCAGTACTTGCATGCTGTCCAAAATCCAGGCATGCAAGGCCCTTATTATGATCCTGTCAATCATTATTTTTTTACGTCCTTGCCAGCCCAACCCGCTGTAGAAGGTACCATTCCATTGAATGTGGCTTGGGGTACCACTGGTTACGGTGGTGGCCAATTCTGTCTGGATCAAGGGCAGCCATCTCAAGGACCATCATAAAAGGGCTAGTCATCCTATACGCAGCCTAATTATGGGAAGCAGTATTATGGCCAAACCTATCCCGTGCAACCTGGAGGCTCACAAGGACAACCCTACCAGGGACAACCTTCGGCCTCTGGTGGTCCGTCTTATAATATCTTGGGCAACCTTCTGGAAACCTGGGACAACCTTATGCTCAGCAAGGACAACCTGGACCCCAGCAGGGATACCCTTCCAGTTAAACCTATGGGAATCCAGGACAGCCTTACGCGCAGCAAGGGCAACCCGGAAACCAGCAAGGCTACCTTTCTGGGCAAGGCGGCCAGCCTTACATGCAGTAAGGCCAGCCCACTGCTCAGCCTAGTCAGCCATTTGGTCTACAAGGACAACCTTTGGTTGCGCAAGGACAAGAAAACCCCTAGAAAGTTCAACCTTCTGGGCAAGTGGGTCCGTCTCAGATCTAGCCTAGACAACCCTCTGGCCAGATGGCCCAACCTCATTCTTCGCAAGGATATCTTTCTGGGGCGGCTCAACCAGGCATGCAGATGGTTCCTGCTTCTCAAGCTCAACTCGGTTACCAACCCCAGAATCAAACTGGTCTCTAGCCACAAGGTGGGTACCAATCCCAACCTTCTTATCAAATGCCGCCTGGTTCCCAGGCTCAATATGAAGCCCAACAACCATATGGATACCAACAACCCCAGGGGCAAAATCAATTCACCCCGTATCAAAATTACCAACAGCCGCAGGTCACCCCTTATCAAAATTATCAGCAACCCAATGTTTCTCCTGCAGGACAGTATGGTAACCAATGGGGCGCTGGGGGGCAGAACCAGAATCAACCATCTGGTTACCGATATAACCCTTATGGACAAAGTTCCTATGGACAAGGTCCTTTTGGACCTGGTCCATCTGGACAAGGTCAATGGGGGCAACCAGCAACTGGATGGAACTCTGGCCCTACCTCATATCCGCAGATGTCCTTCAACCCGCAGCTACCATTTTTAGTGACGTTGTAACTGCCCGATGTGTCGAAGTTAACAAATGATCCTATTTTCCATAATCCACAATGGCCACCAGTTTCGACTAAGATACCTGGCGATTGTCCCAAATTCGACGGCAAGGCTAGAGAGGATCCTCAAGCCCATGTAATGACCTATCACCTTTGGTGTTCGTCCAATTCATGGCTTGATGATTCGGTTCGACTTCGCCTGTTCCAAAGAAATCTCACCGGCTCCGCTGCTAAATGGTATATTGAATTGACCCGTGGGTCTTTTCAAGACTTCAATTCATTGGCTATGGCTTTCCTCACTCATTTTCAGTTACCCATTCGGTACGAGACAGGGACCCATCTCCTTACGTCTCTCAAGCAGGACACGGCTGCGCACATCTCTGATCACATACATGAATGGAGGAGGCATCATCGGTTGATCAAGTTTTGGATTCCTGATCAACTCCTCATTGATTGGTTCACGACTTCCTTTGTCCCTAAGATTGCACGGGACATTGCTATGGGAGCCTGTGTGACGGAAGAGAAAGCGATTGCACGTGCTCAGTACCTTGACTTAGTGTACTCTCAGTCAGGTACTTTGTATGAGTATTTGCCTGATGCCCCAAGACCCAGTACATCCAAGACTCCACCAAAGCCATCTGTTGGTGGAGTTATTGGCTCTGTAAATCCGTCGTCCAAAAAATCATCCTCCAACCCTGGGAAGCAAAAGTCGAGTGCTTCTAACGAAAACACTTCTCAGGGTGGTTCAAATTCTGGAAGTACTTCCGAGGTTAACGTCGTCCAGTCCACCACGACGAGTAAGGCCTCAAAAGGAAAGAAAAAGGGGAAAGCAAAGAATAAGTTTGTGCAACCTAAACAGGATTCCTCCAAACCTCCATCCGAGGAAGGAGCTAAGCGCAAACCCAAGTATCCTTGTCTCATCTGTGATGAGGATCACTACACCAAAGACTGACCAAGGCGGTCCGAGGTTAGTCGTTTGTTGAAAGGCACTCCTGGGATTCCTGCGGTTCTCAAAGAACCTTTCCCCTCTCAACAGACTCAAATGGTGGCTGATCCATCTTCGTCTTCTTCTCCCTTTGGTTCCTAAGTCTTCATGGCTGGATCCATTCCCGTTCATGTAACGACTCGAATAAAGGAGTATCCCTCGTCCGCTAGGAAGGAGCCTAAGGTCCCCTCAAGCGCTCCTTCGTCCAGCTCTGGTCCGCTCCATATCGAGAGACCAAGTACTGAGACGACCATTCGACCCCCTCCCAAAGGAGTACTCTAGAGATCATCTTACAACCCAAATGCTCGTGCTGCCCAACACTATAGCATAGTTGAGGACTTAGCGCAGGCTCTGTCGGCTATTTCCGCCTTAGAAGTTCTCCAGAGCTACCCCACTCAGAGGAAGTCCCTGTTATCGGCCATCGGTGGCATCGACCCAGCAGATTCGGATCTGATTACCTTTGATCTCGAGAGCCGTGTCCCAAGACTGCCTCATCAGATCGCCTTTCTTATACAAGTCATCATCAATTCAAAAACGATCCATCGTAAAGTTATTGATGAGGGCGCATCAACTTGAATCATATATATTGCTTGTTGGAAAGCGATCGGGTCTCCGACTCTGAGCCAGTCTCCTACGACGTTGGAAGCCTTCGATGGGAGAGAATCTCGTCCCTATGGTATTCTTCAACGATTGCCAATCACTTTATAAGGGAAAACCGTTGAAGCAGAAGTTGAGGTCGTTGACGCAAATCTTACTTACGACCTCCTTATGGGCCAGAGTTAGACGTATGCCATGCGCGTCGTGGCTTCATCCCTCTTCCGTGTCATCCGTTTCCCTCACCAGGGGAAAATTGTCACAGTAGACCAGCTCTCCTTCTTCGCTTCTTCTTCTGAAGGAAATGTGCCTTTCGTGGAGCATACCTCCATCCCTTTCGAGAGTGTGGGAGCCGGACTCTTCAAAGATCCCGCCCTCATGGGTGTCTTTTCCCTCCCACCTCCAAACCTTACTTCGCTTGGTTTGGTTTCTACTTGTTCTGATCCCTCATTGCACATTATTGCGACCCTCGATCCCTCTGCACAAGGGGGCATTGATCCTCTACCTTGTAAACCTCGCTCGGCCGGGGGGCATGGGCAGATCATTAGTGCTGTTGATCATTTTATAAAACAGGCCGAGACGACGCCTACATTATCTAGGCCAATTATGCAACACTGCGATAGGGCAAGTCCCGAAATGGGCTTGACTTGAACCAAGTATCATGAGTCCAGGCACTCTCTTTTTGTATATACGTGTGCTTTCAGCAAAGTGTGTTGTGTGTGCATGCTTTTATATTTGTGTCTTGGTTCATCGGCATGATTGCCGCTTATTGTGTCTTTTTTCTTCTTAGACAGATGTCTGGATCGCCTTATGTTGGTTTCGCTGATGGTGCTTCCCGCAGTACACGCAGCTTTTCGCCTGCGGCATGGGTGATCTACGATCCTCATGGTGAGTTAGTAGACATTCAGGGGGTTTGTCTAGGTTGTATAATGAACAATGTTGCTAAATATAGTGCTGTGATTGAATTATTAGCTGAGAAGATTTACCTCGGCATTCGAACATTGGTTGTGAACTTGGACTCTCAGCTTGTAGTCCACCAACTCAACGGGCGTTATTCCGTCAGAGATCATCAAATTTTAAGGTTGTATTTACGTGTTAAGTTATTAGAAAGGGATTTTGATTTCATTACTTATCAGCATATTCCAAAACGACTTAATACGTTAACTGATGCATTAGCTAATTATGTGTTGGACAGGCATTTGCATAACATGTGAATCAACATAACAAAAGAAGCATAAAGTACAATAGACCATAGAACATATGTATATATATATATATGTGTGTGTGTGTGTGTGTGTGTGTCCAAAATGTTTGCACCCCGTGCATCATCAAAAAATAATACATGTTTGTCTGAATACATCCAGAGGCAACATGTCTCTCAAAAAATATGCACGAAAAGAAAAGCCTAGATGTCTAGTCTCGATGGTGCTCATTATAGCATGTCACCGCCCGTACTAGATGCCTCAAGAAACGGTGGATGCGAGTTGGCACCCCTACTGTGTGCCTCTAGTAAGCTAGCAGGACATCTGCTAGCCGAGCATAATCTGGGATCCCTCGAGTGATAGCCTCAAGGTTCTGGATAAGCTCCCCTCTGTCACCGCCCTCCTCCTGAGGATCTGCTCCTGCTACTGCTGCTATTGGATGTCTCCTCGCAACGGAAGACAAGCCAGCTGGACACTCTGGGCCGACATCTGCATGTGCATATAAAGGAAATTAGGACAAGCATGTACTAACAAAAAATCATAAAAATACAAAATCAAAAATAAGGACGTACCAATCTCCTCGTCCCAGTCTTCTCCCTCTGGAAGGGGAAGGTCGGGGTCTCCAGTGAAGTCTTTCCCCGCATACGGCCAATCTTCCACAATGATCAGTTGGCGGCGAAGCCACCCAGAGAACTCTAGTCTGAAGGACATCTGCTAGCCGCCACCACCCGTCGGCATCAGTGCCGCCCATCGAGCCATCCTCGGCTCTCGAGGTGCTGGATCTGCCACAAAGGCCCCTTGGCCTTGGAAGCTTGGCACACGTTCCAGGAAGAACGTCACCAAGATGAAACCATACCCGAACTGTTGCAGCTTGCCCTGCTTGGCCTTTGTTAGCTTCCTCTTCATATTGGTCATCACAGTGGACGCCCAATTGAAGATCGTTGGGCTAAGGCACTCTATCACTAATAGTAGGTGGTTCTTCGTAGCTTCGTGGGGCGCTTGTGCCCCCGCAGCTCGTGTAAGAGTGAACAGTAAGGCTCTCAGTGTCAGATCCTAAACGGTGGATATGTCCACCTTTGAGCTGCCCTGCCCATATCTTGCCTCCGGGAAAATACGAGCCTTTACCTCCTCCATATTTTCCCCAGATGGCCTGCTCCCAGTCAACCGAGGCACCGGCCCTCGTCGCGACAATCCTATCAGGAAGTAGACATCCGATACCTCCAACTCCAGTACATGATCCCATACCTGGAACACCTGTTCCTCTACGTCCCATAAGCCAATCAAGTACTGTAGGAGATCTGACTAAGTTCGCAAATAGGATAGCATGAAGAATTTCTTGAGCCCACATGCTCTCAAAGCTTCCATGCAATCCTCGTCAGCTAGGGCTAATATGTCCACTTGGTCATGTTCCCGTTCTTTCCATATCATCACCATTTTTGTGGATGGCCCTGAAAAAACAAGTTAAAATGATGCATTAGAAAAACAAATTTCAAATGGATGAAAATGAAGCTAAGGACAAGACCACCTACCTGGCACTGACGGCGCTCGAAATGGTCCACCGGATTGGTCACAATCGCCCACTGAAAGTCGCACTCCAAAAAGCCCTAATGTCGCTCTCAAAAGGTAAAAAGTGAAAAGTAATTTTTATTTTACTATTTTCACCTTTTCATAGCTTTTTGACCCTAATTGAGCTTTAAAAAGTCATTTTATGAATATTTTCATGGATATTTGTGTTGAAAATGGGTTTTACGCCAATTTTTTATGTAGCGACAGGTACTTATGGAGCTTTTATGGCGGAACGAGTTGTATTTTATACTTTTTCGGACTCGGTAAATACATGAAAAAATCACTTTGGAGTCATCTTTTGCTCTTTTCTGACTCCCTAAACGTGAAAAGAATGTCGAGTTGGTCCTCTCAACTCGTTAAATGGATATGAGAGGCGATCATCTTTAAACCCTTTTCCGACCGTTTAAAAATGAAAAGATCGTCGGACCCCTGTCGTTTCCGGTTCGTTAATGGTCATGGAGCGACGTGGCTTTGATCGCTTTTTTACTTTTTCAGATCAAAGTCACTACTTATGAAAAGTACTCCTTGGTCGTAATGATCGGGCGGTTCTTTTGAGCATGGTTTTATACTTTTTCGGGCTCGAGAGACACAACTTTACGAAAAAGGACACCCTTGGAGTTTCCTTTTCGCTGTCTTTTCAAACTCTCTAAATATGAAAAGACGCCGAGTTTTTCTTTTGTCAGACTCGTTAAAACTTAATGACATTGGATTCCGTCGAAATGACGCCTGTCAAGCATATGCTATCCCCGTCAAGCTTGCCATCCAAAAATAACCGGGGTACTCACCAGAAATGGTGGGGGAATAAAGGAACCATAATCATCGTCGTGTCGGCAGTATGTCGCTCTTGAACATGGCACTTGTCTGCATTCGTGTCTGGGGTGGGGACATCTCATCCTGTTTCACACTTGCCTCCATGGGTTTGGGATATTCTGTTTGACTTTTTATCTGCTCATTGTCTTGTCACCATGACCCCTGATCATTTGATGTCAAATACTGCCAAATCCGCTGTCGTGCCGCCGATATGTTCAAGAGAAGTTGACCTCTGCAGAATACTCAACCTCCCTCTGATACCTCACACAAAACATTTTATCCTCCTGTGTCTCGTGTCGATGATGTGGGAAACATTATGGCCCACCTTCGATCAAGGTTACTCCCTGTCGACGTCAGCTCATTATCCAGGAAGTTGACTTAGAGACTCCCTTCAGGTACCTTGGAGCCTGCATGCCTCAATGGCTGGTTCTTCGTATTCGACACGAGGTTTTCATCATTGGTCTCTGATCGGATGATTCTACGGGTGTTCGACACCGGCTCACTGATTCGCACGCCGTGGATTGTACCTATTGTACCTTGAGGACCATTGTCATTATTGGTGGTACCTCTCGCGTCTGTTAACAATTTTCACCATTGATTGGTAATCAGACGATGTTCTCGCATGTTCGACTTCGACTCCTATATTCGCATGCTTGAACTTGTACTTTGTTTGGGTCGAGTTGGAGCGCAAGACCCAGAATTTTGTATATTGGGATCTAGGCTACGTTTTGTGGATTATTATAATCACTACATGACTCATTCACTAGATGGCTGCGACCATGCCTGAGTCCATTCATTGATCCTCATCGGATTGCTGCATCCATACCTGGGATCCAAATTTTTGTGTACTCTTTTATGGATGGCTACGCCCATACCATGTACATCATGTATTTGAAATATCAGTTGTACTTTGAGATATCCGACGGCCGTGTTTTCAGTTGACCATGTTCTTGTAAAGCACTTCACCCCTCTCTCTCTCAGGCTTCATGCTTTAGGGGGCATCTGTTACACAATATTTTGTCACCGTCCCTGTTACCCCTTCTCCCGTACATTGGAGGACCTATTTCGGGACCTATGAGAAGTGACATGACTTGAAAACACCTGCTTGTATCCCTTAAAGTATGTACTCTATATGCCCTGAAGACACCTTTTGCAAAATACCCAAAAATGTAGCCCTTTCTCCATTGGTGCTGTTCCACAGTGTATTTCTCGCGCCAATGGGGTAAATCCTCCAAAGAGGGCGCGCCAACTGGCGCTCTGTTTCAGAGTCGCACTAGCGCCAACCCAGTTGGGTAAAGTTTTTAACCATCAAACTTCCGAAGGTTCTTTCCACCTTATCCATAAACTAATTCCAATTTGAATTGGTTCAGTTGGGCTTCGTATCTCCCAAGGAGGGAAGTAGTTCTCCACCTCTCATGGAAGCTTCCTAATGATAAGGACAATCCCATGAATCAAGTGGATGATCTTATCTACTCCTCCTATCTCTATATAAGCTTGTTCCTTCCCCTTTGAGAAGCTAGTTGGTAATTCTTAGTTGATAATTATACTTTTCAAGCTCCCAAAGTTTGAGGATTGCTAAGCTCATCTTGCAAGAGGTCTTGTGTATCCCTATGGGGCTAAATCTTTAAGGAGGAGATCCATGTCCAAGTGATCAAGGAGAGAGAGGCTTATTCCCATCCCTACAAGCTTTGCAAGGCATGTGTTGCTGATTCACCCAGCCAAAGGAGGATTTGACGACAGAACTTGGTTGTATTCTCTTTTGTTTTATCAATAATAATAGACGACTATCATTATGGTTCCACTCATGTGTCTTTA
>APFE030923563.1:0-34043 GCA_000404065.3 Pinus taeda | reverse complement strand
TACCTTTGGTATCAAAGCATAATAGGTGGAACCAAAGACCCTGAGATGTTTTACCGAAGGAACATGTCCATACCATAATTCATAAGGAGTCTTGTTTCTTATAGCATTAGATGGACATCTATTCTTTATATATGTAACATAGAACAACATCAGCCCAAAACATTATCTTTACATTTTTGAAGAAAAGCATGGATCGTACCATATTCAAGATTATTCTATTCATTCTTTCAGCTACACCATTTTGTTGGGGATTATAAGGCACAGTTGTTTGATGTTTGATCCCATGTGAATAGACCGAATATGAGATTGTGCATCATTTTCAATCCATTTATGAAAATTCTTGAATGTTTGAAAAGCATCAGATTTGTTCTTCAATAAATAAACCCAGCACATTCTGGTGTAGTCATCAATAAACGTCATGATATATTTATTTCCTCTTGCAGAAGAAATAGGCATTGGACCATATAAGTCTGAATGAATGAGTTCAAGTTTCTTGTGTGCTCTTGAATGTGAATCATGAAAAGACTGTTTGTTATGCTTTCCTAGAATGCAAGCATCACATTGCTTAAGTTTTCTAGGAAATGTAGGCAACGAGCAACACCATTTTTTCTTCAATAAGCGGAGACTGTCATAGTTCAAATGTCCAAATCTAGCATGCCATAATAAACTTGATGGAAGTGTACCTTCTTCATGATGAGAATTGTATGAGAAATGTTGTGCATGAGCAGATGTTCCTTACAGCTTGAGAAGCCTTTCTTCTTCTATTCCCCTCATGACAAGTGAGTGGTCAGATGCTTTTCTTACCTCAAGCTTGCCATTAAACATATGAATGGAGTGACCTTGCTGGTAGATGTGGACCAAGGACAACAAGTTTCTCTTGAGCTGTGGGAGATATAGAACATGATCCAAAAGAAAGTGTGGAAGACCAGGCAGTTTAAGCCTGATTGTGCCAAGCCCTGATGGCTTGATTTTTGATTGATCTGCAAAGTATACTGCTCCATCAACATTGTCAGTGAAATATTCAAAAAAATATTTTCTATGAGACATGTGGCATGTTTCTCCTTAATCAAGCAACCAATCATTTTTCCATGAAGCAAGTGAGGCATTAAACAAATCTTCATTTACCCCAATGTTACATTGTGCCTCAACATAGTGAGCGGATTCAGGTGCTTTACCTTTCTCTGTATCATCAATTTTACCTTTCTATTGGTTTCTTTTTTGCTCAATTTTGTTCCATGGTAGCTTGCATGTAGAGGCATCATGTGATCCATTTCTTTTGCAGAGAATATAGTGTAAATCTGCCTTTTCTCCTTGAGAATGTCTACCCCCCTGCCTCTGAAATATCTTCCTCTTCCTCTTCATCCACCTCTTCCTCTTGTAGAATCTTGAGCAAGATGCTTTTCTTTATGAGCAAGGCACATAGTCTCTTCAAAAGATTCAGGAGTGGTCTTATTTCCAAAAGCTTTCTCTCTTTCAGCAAACTTTTTCACAAGAGAGTCAAAGGTTATATGTTTGAGATTTCCATTTGCTTGCAAAGACTCAATATAATTGGAGTAAGTAGGATAAAGTGCCTTGAGAAAAGCAATAAGAGGGATATCCAGCTCTACCTTAGTGGATTTGATATCATGCATTATAGACTTTAATTCAGATGTAAGAGCAAGAGGATCATTATTTTGCAGTTCAAGAGTGAAGAGTTTAATCATGAGTTGAACAACTTCAAGTGCATAATGTGAGTCATAGAGTTCTTTCATCTTTTGTAAGGCTTCAAAGGCAGTTGAATATGATGAAATATGGTGACTCACCTCTTGATTTACAGATGTTGTGATTAATGCATAAGCTTTGTTGTTCTTTTTTTCCCAAATGATGAGTTCTTTGTCTGAGGTAGGTTGTACTGGTTCATTGTCTCCTTCTCCAACACACGCTCCTTTCCACAACTCATTGAAAATGAGGGTGTGTTTTATCATTCGGGACCATTCAAGATAGTTCTCCTTGTGAGTGAGAACTATTCCCACCATAGATATGATTGAATGCATTGTAAAATTCGAGAGCTGTAAAAATACTTTTGCTGGCAAAAATGTGCTTTTGTGGAGAAAAAAAATTGCTGCTACTAAAAGAAAATTGATTCTGATATCAAGTCACTTTGAAAACAGCTTTATGAAAACAACACTATGGTATCCCAACAACGTGGTATATATATCCCAGCAGCCACACCAAACATTATATACAAAGTGTATTAAAACCATCCAAACGCTATTCATATACTATTGATTATTGGAATGCATGAATAGAATTCCACTGCCCTAAAGATCTTCACCAAACATTATATACAAAATGTATTAAGACCATCCAAATGCTATTCATTTCCGCTACGCTAAAGATCTTCACCAAACATTATATACAAAATGTATTAAGACCATCCAAATTCTATTCATTTCTGCTGCGCTAAAGATCTTCACCAAACATTATATAAAAAATGTATTAAGACCATCCAAACGCTATTCATTTCCGCTGCGCTAAAGATCTTCACTAAACATTAGCAAATAAATTTTATCGAAATTTCAATACTATCCACAAGCATATACTGTCGTATTTTCAATTGTAATACTTGTTAACAATACTCGTCTCGGTTCTGTAGGCCAGGGCGCATAGACCGCAACTCCTTGTCGTTGCTTGGATCCAAAGACTCGATCCACACTCGCTGGAGTCCGTTGTTTTAAGCCTGCGAACGTGAGAAATGATGTGGGCAACACATGAAGGAAACGAACGATGGACAGGAATCGAACCTCGAACGTGCTTGTAAGGTTCGGAGACCACAAATTACATGTGCAATTGCCTCGATTAATCATAATCAGCCCGAGCCACTAAACATCGCCCCCATTTCAAAAAAACGCAAAATAGGAAATGTGGCTACTGGTAAGATTAGTTTTCATGCAAAAAAAATCTCAAAGACGAGCGGGGGCGTAAGGAATGATACCATGTCAACATTGTCAGTCATGACAATGCTATTCACAAAAAAATTTAACGTAAAGTGCTTCTGTCTAGACAGAATTGACAGATGCGTTATGAGGCAGCACTGGAAAGGAATATGGCAGTGTTAGGTTATTTCAGGACAGAGGGGAATAAGGGAGAGGCAAAGCAGCGTTGGAAGGTAACTCAGGATTGTCTCATGTCACGACAGGACAAAGGAGTTACAGGAACATAATAGCTAAAACAAGAAGTTGGCTCTGATACCATGTCAAGCTAGGCACTAACTCCACAAAACAAAAACTGATTCGTGTATATTCCATTAGGTAGGTCTTTGTTATATACAATAGGGAGTGACTGTTCAGTTAATCTCCCGATGACTGTTCACCTTCCTAATTTAATTATTTACATAAATTTAGCCAATCATGAAGATTAGGTGTCAACATGTTCCCAAGAAGCTAAGAAAGAAGCTTGATGATAGAAGTGAAAGTTGTTTTTTTGTAGGCTATAGTGAGAAATGAAAGGACTATAGACTTTACAATCCAGTTACCAAGAAGTTTGTTTTAAGCAGAGATGCTAATTTTCCAGAAAAATAAATCTTGGTTTGATCATGTTTATGAAAATTCAAAACAACCTTTTTATCCACCACATCTACCAATATTTCAGGTTCAAAAAGATCCATACCATTCTCAAAATGGTAAATCTTCAAGTGGTGAATCCACCAGTGGTTCAAAAAACGGGATTGGAAGGAAGAATGTGAATGGGAGTCAATAGTGAATAGCTAGGGTTTTAGATTGCTACAAGTTTTTTTTTTCCATAGAAAATCACAGAGGAGGGAGCTCCACTCCCTTTTAGCTGCAAGGTTCTTTTTTTCTGTGGAAAATCACAGCGGAGGGAGCTTCACTCCCTCCTACAAGGAAGTTCTGGCCAATAAGGGCAAGAAACTTCCAAAAAATGGCAGAGGTATATCTGAGGAAGGAAGAAGAAACATGGAAGAAGAGATAGAAGGCACAAAAATGAAGGAGAATAATAGCACAAAAGGCAAGGAGGAAGAAGACAAAAAACAGGGAACAAAAGACAAAAGACAAAAGGGACCTTGTAAACCCAAAGCGGAAATCACACTGAGAGTAGTTTTAAATGATCCAACATTGTAGGCGCACAGCGATCACATGTAGACTTATGCAATCATCTGTAAATTCATGCGATTATGGCCCACTGAAAAAGCTTTACAAACATGGATAAAATACCACTAGAAACCTAAAGGGAGTATTGATCTACATCTTGGGTCAAAGAGTTTCTTCACGGTGGTGTTGACAAACATTAAAGATAAAGATAGAGTGTTTGAAGGAGGGCCCTACTTCTACGCAACAACGGGTCTCTATATGAGGCCATGGATGATGAATTTTGTACCAGAGCATCAGACTTTTACTTCAATCTCGATTTGGGTGGGACTCTATTCTCTACCTCTTTATTACTGGCAAATGGAATCATTAGCTACCATAGGCAATAAATTAGGCTGGTTTGTTAAAGCTTCTGAAGCTACAAGAAGGGCAAATACACCTCCTTTGCAAGGATATGTGTGAAGATGGATTTATCAGGAGCTCTTCTGGATGAGGTAATCTTCGAATTTTTTTATGAAGAATGGGTGCAAACAGTAGACTACGAGCATATTCCCTTCAGATGTCGTAGATTCCATGAACATGGGCACCTACTCAGAGATTTCCCTCTTAGTAAAGCAGAGAACAAGAGCGAAACTAATACAATGAAAGACACTAATAGTTTTCACAAAGTGGCACATAAAGGAAAAGGTAGCAAAAGAGGGCCAAAGCAACAACAAAAGGAAGGACAATAGGTTAGTCAGAACCAGTTCCAAGTTCTTGAAGAGGATGAAGAATTAACAGTAGAAGACCAAGCAATGGAAGGAAGTCCTGGGAGAAGGAGAAAGAAGAAAACAGTGAACAAACATAGGAAAATGATAAACAGAAAGGGATCATTATCAGTGATACAGAACTGGAGATGGATCAGGAAATGACCTAGAGTGAGTTGGACATGGAGGACCATGAGCTACAGGAGATTCTTGATAGAGAACACCTAGATCTGGAAGGGTTCTTAAACAAGGAACAACCAAGGGGGTAGAATCATTACCTCAAGAAGAGTTCAATAGGATACAACAGTTGTATTTATGGAGAACTCAGGCTAAGGGTTTGGAGGCGGAAAAAGCATTGGTAGGTAGAGCGACGAAGGAGTGAAAATGATAAAAATGACTCCAGGATTAGCTCCTAGAAACCCAGGAAAGAAAAGAGGCAGGAAAAAGAAAAACGAGCTATTGATGGAATGTGGAAAGCTTATGATAGACTCAAGTAAGATGAAAGATCTAGCCAGCTAGTCCTTTACAAATCTTTAAATATGAAGTTTACATCTTCGAATATTAGAGGTTTAGACAGTAAAAGAAAACAGAGAATGCTTAGTAATAGACTGAAACGTGTAGCTCCATAACTTTTATCTAGGAAATGAAATTTTCCATTCAAAGGTTAAGACAAATACATAGCAAATGGCTCAGTAAATTTGAGTTTCTAGAAGTTAAAGCAGAGAATACAGCAAGAGGTATTCTCACTCTCTGGAACCCCTAAAGAATTGGCATAATAGATGATGAGGCATCTAGGAATTATTTATCAGTGGTCATTCAGCCTATTGGAGATAGGGATACCTATCTAGTCACGAATGTTTATTGCCCTCAAAGGATAAATGAAAAACTCTGGTTCATAGACTCCCTTGTGGATCTCCGGGACAGACATGCTGGGATACCTTGGATTATGGGAGGGGACTTTAATATGATCAGATCACTTTCGGAGAAAAAAGGGGGAACCAGAGCTCTAAGTAAAGACTCTTTAGCCTTTCAAACCTTTACAGATAATATGAAGCTAGTTGACATGGAGACAAACAATGGTCGCTTTAGATGGAATAATAAAAGAGGAGGAGAGTCTCATGTAGCCTCCAAGTTAGATAGATTCATTATCTCTGAGGACCTTATGCTAATAGATAAGAAAATAATAGCAAGGGTTCTTCCCTTTGGAGGCTCAGATCACTGGCCGGTTCAAATGGAGATTCACAGCATAGGTACTCCCCGGAATAGACCTTTCAGATTTGAGAATATTTGGCTTTCACACCCAGAATTCATGAGCAATATTGAAAAATGGTGGGAAGAATATTTGAAGATTGAGGGAACAAGAATTTTCCTTCTACACAAAAGATTAAAGCACATCAAGATGAGACTTAAAGATTGGAACAAGAATGATTTTGGCAACATTTTTGTTGGAAAGAAATCTGTTGAAAATAAAATGCAGGAACTCAACCAAGCCATGATCAAGGAAGGCTTTGATAAAGACAAAAGTGATCAAGTTGAGAAACATCATCAAGAATGGGAAAACTTGTGTAAACAATAGGAAATATTTTGGAACAAAAGTCTAGAGCTCAATGGCTAAAAGAAGGAGAATGCAATACCAGATTTTTCCACAGATCCACTATGGAAAACAGAGCTCACAACAGGATATCTTCGATCAAGAATGAGGATGGGTAGATTCAACAATCCCATGAGGATATAGAAGCTATGTTAGTTCAACACTTCCAAGGCATAGCTTCGGAAAACAATCCAAAAAGAGAACATTTCATTAGGAACTTGACTAGACATATACCTAAGTTGGTGTCTAGAGAGGACAATTTCAACCTTAACAGACCAGTGACTGAAAAGGAGGTTAGTGAGGTACTCAAAGATATTCATAATGTTAAAGCACCAAGCCCAGATGGCTTCAATGTGGATTTCTTTAAAGCCTGCTGGAATATTGTAAAACAAGATATTTTGAGCATTGTGGACGATTCCAGGCTGAACAGAACTATTTTGAAGGTGCTCAATACCTCCATCATCTCCTTAATACCTAAATAGGACAATGCTCAAACACAGAAATGTATAGACCCATTACTTTATCCAATGTGGTCTACAAGATAATATCCAAGGTAGTGGCCAACAGACTCAAACCTTTGCTTCCTACTCTAGTATCGGGGGAACAATCCGATTATGTAGAAGGCAAACAGATTCTAGATAACATCATTCAAGCTCATGAGGTGGTTCAATCATTAACTAGCAAGAGAAAAGTTGGAATGATCATGCAACTGGACATAGCTAAAGCATATGACAAAGTGAACTGGACCTACATTAGGAAAGTGCTTATTTCATTTGGTTTTGATCATAACTGGGTCAGGTGGGTCATGGCCCTCGTGACTTCCTCTAGGTTTTCAATTCTGGTTAATGGCTCTCCCTATGAGATTTTTCTTCCTTCAAGAGGCCTCTCACAGGGAGATCCACTCTCTCCCTTTCTCTTCATCCTCATGATCGAAGGACTTGGTCGATCTATCAAGCATGCTAGAGTAACGGGTAAAATCCAGGGCCTTCAACTAATGGAGAATGGACAGGTATTGACACATCAACAATTTGTAGACAAAACCTTGTTACAGGGTATCCCCACAGTCAAGGAGGCTCTAGTGTACAAACAAATACTGAATTACTTTGCCATGGCTATAGGTATGGAAGTTAATCTTTCCAAATCAAAAATATTTTTCTTTAATACCAATATTGCTATTCAGAGAAACATCTCCAGAATTCTAGGCTTTCAAAGGGATTCTGTCCCTTCTAAGTATTTGGGAGTGCCTCTAACTGCAAAACCTTTGCATAAGAGCATTTGGGACTGTTGATCAATAAGATGCAGGATAAAGTCAGGAAATGGACCATCAGATCTTTAAATCTAGCTGGTAGATTGGTGGTTATAAAGACAGTGCTCCAATCAATCCCAGTTTTCATGCTATCAACTCTCCTAGCTCCAAAAGGAGTCTTGCAGCAATTCAGAAGCACCCAAAGAGACTTTCTCTGGGGCAAGGAGGTGACAAGAAGGAAATGGGCCTTAGTCTCATGGGAAAATATCTGTAAACCCAAGAATCTAAGGGGCCTAGGCTTGGATGATCAGGAGATTCTCAACATTATTCTAGGGATCAAACTATGGTGGTGTTGGGTCAAAGATCCAGAGGCTCAATGGGCAAGTATTTGGAAAGAAAAATATGTTAGCTCTTGGAAGCATACTGATCTCATGAGGATGTCTGGAAATATAAGGGGCTCATCCATCTGGAACAAGGCCTGGGAGAACAGAAGCTTAATATAAAGAAACGGTTTTTGGGAAATCAAAGTGGGAGAGCGAGCCCTATTCTAAGAGGATAAATGGAAGCAAGAACCAACACTGTTAAAAGAGGACTTTTTGGGCCTTAAGCATGAGACAGATACCAAAGGATTAATAAAGGTAAAAGATTTTTGGGATCACACTTACAATTTAGGAAAATGGAGAGCTTGGAGAAACATAGACTGCAAGGAAGACAGACCCCAGAAAACAAAAGCAGAGGCTCTCATGAGAACATTGGAACAATGGATGATTTTAGTAACTGGGGTGTAGGACCAACTAAGATGAGGCAACAATAAAGAAGGCATCTTTATTATTAAGGAAGCAAAAAGTATTCTCCTTGAGCTAGAGTCCCATGCTCCAGATAGGATCTAGCAGAACCTATGGAGACACCAAAGTTGTATGAAGATCAAACTCTTCATGTGGTTGGTGCATCACAAGAAAATCTTGACTTGGGACAATATCGACAAAAAGGGTATACTGGGGCCTTCTATATGCCAGCTCTGTGAAACCCAAGAGGAGACAATGGAACATATTCTCAATAGTTGCACTTTCACATCCAGGTTATGGGATACATTTGCCACCATTTTCCAAAAGACCAATAGGGACAAAGAGAGTATCATTAACACCCTAAGCAGTTGGAGAAGAAATTTTTCAGAAAATGAAGTTCTTAACTCTACTTGGGCTCTTATCCCAAGCTTCATTATATGGAATGTCTGGAAAGAAAGGAACAAGAGAATCTTCAAAAATGAAAAGAATCCCTCTCTTCGCCTATTTGAGTAGATCTTAAAACAACTTAAGGAGATGGTCGGCACCACAGTGAGGAATCTCCCCAATTATCCTCCCTCAGAGGCTGAAAAGAGAATTCTCAGGTAGTTGGGCATGTAGGGGCTCATTCCACAAGGCCTGGACAGGAAAGTCATCCTAAGGGAAACTGAGAAGGAGTTCTGGCATCCTCCACCGAAAGGTTTTTTGAAATACAACATAGATGGAGCTTCAAAAGGAAACCCAGGAGCTGAGGGTTATTGAGAGGTTCTACGAGATGAAGATGGAAGCATTCTCTTCCTCTTCCATTGTCATTTAGGAAAATCCACCAACAACATGGTGGAATTAATGGCTTTGGAGCAATGTTTAGAATTTCTAAAGCAAGACAACTGACTAAATGTGATTATAGAAGTTGACTCTGAGTTAGTCATTAACTCGGTCAAGAGAATCAGTTGTGGAACAGGGTCGGAGAAAGTCTCAAATCACTGGAGGTTAATCCAAGTATTCCAAAGAATACAGGGTCACCTACAAGGACTACGCACGGTAAGATTCAACTACGTGCGTAGAAAGGCATAATGAACTATAATGAACACATAGATTCAATGGGGTGGCAACTAGTGCCTTAGGGCAGTCTAAAAATACTGTCACAACCAAGTGGAAGAGGATAGAGAAGTGTATCGAAACAAAGCTATAGAGGCAAGGTCTCTATGACTTGTTCTTTGTATGTTTCACTAATTTTTGTCAGATAGGTCTTTCGTGAGAGGCAAGCCTCGATCAGCCTTAGCAACTTGGGTAATTTCAACTTCAAAAATCTCTCGTGTTTGTTGGACGGATTTCTCAGTTTAGTGGAAGGCTACCTAGAGAGAAGAATCAGCACTAATTTTGGTTTCGGGTTCAGGAATACTGGCAAGAAGGTGACGGACGGGAATCCGGTCTTTTCCGGTGACTGTATTGCCCCTTATTTCGCTCTTTGGGAGGCAAAACTGCTTACCAAGTGGTTTGTGTTTGATCACACCCCTCTCAAGCAAGAAGCAATTTTTGTGATTTGGAAGTGATCCCATACAGCTTCCAACACGTGGCGGGGGGTCGGAATCGTAAACCGCCCTCATCGCACACTAAAGTTCGGCACCCTTGAACTGCGCGATATCTCTCTCATCCGTTGGATTTCAAGGTATGGATCAACGGTCAGCAATTATCGTGTAGTTTGGTGGGGCCGGGGGGTTAAGCACTGTCCGCCTTCTCAGGGTGATATTCTCCTCCGCCGTTAGATTGAGAAAGTGGAAGGGAGGGTCACGATAAAAGAGGAAGGTCTGGTGAGCGCTTGCGAGGGTAATCGTTAGGATTCTCAAAATTCCGGCCATTCTTTCAGCACAAACACAATTTGTATTCCAAGGGTTTCAAAGGTTATATGTAGTGAGTTGGGGGAACATGCCTTAGGCGATTAGCACTCTTATTCTAAGTCCACAGTTCCGGGTGGACGGTTGTAAACTATGTAAAAAAAATTGGCTTAATGAAATAGAAGGATCGTCTCTTGCTTCAAAAAAAAATAAGAATCCACGAGTAGTTCAACATTTTCAAAAGATTATAAAAAAAATCAACTGATAAATATATGAGCATAAGTTTGACCAACATAATATGTTTTCATTTCTTTCATCTCAACCAACCTATTTAGAAGAAGCAGTTAAAGAAAAACATTTGGTTGATGCAATGAACTAAGAAATTATTTCTATAGAGACGGAGCCAAGATTGGTGTAAAATAGGTATATAAGACCAATTTGAACGAAAAATGAGAAATTAAGAAACATACGACAAGGTTGGTTGCCAAATTACTCTCACAATGGTTTGGTATCGACTATAGTGAAACCTTTGCTCCAATAGCAAGGTTAGACAATGTGAGAAATATTTTATCCTCAACAACTCAAAATAAAATGGAAAATCTATCAACTTGATCTAAAATATGCTTTCCTAAATTGTATATTGCAAAAATAATTTTATGTAGAGCAACCTCTTGGTTTTGAAGTTCCAGGACAAGAGCATAAGGTATATAGATCTAGAAAAAGCTTTGTGTGGATTGAAACAAGCTCCAAGAGCTTGGTATAGTCACATTAGCACCTATCTCATAAAAAGTGGTTTTTTGTAGAAGCGGCCATGAGCCAACTTTGTATACCAAAACTCATAAAGGTAGCATTATCTTTGTATGCCTTTATGTAGATGATCTCCTTTATACAAGAAATATGATGTTAGAAGATTTCAAAGCAGCAATGCAAACAAAGTTTGATACGATTGATCTAAGGGTCATGAAATATTTCTTAGGCATTGAAATTCAACAATCTTCTAATAGAATTTTGGTTGGTCAAAAAAAATATGCCACTGACATTAATCAAAACTTCAGAATGACCAATTGTAAACCAATTGATACACCAATTTTTCAAGGCAACAAGCTGAGCAAATAATATGTAGCACCACCAGTTCATCCCACATTGTATAAAAGTCTAGTTGGTAGTTTTTTGGATCTCACTCCAACTAGACCTGATATCATTTTTGGAGCAAGTTTTATCTCCAGGTTTATGCAATCACCAGATATTTCTCATTATAAAGTTGCAAAATGGATCTCAAAGTATATTGTAGGGACCATAGACTATGATTTGTTCTATACACATTATGAAAAATTGTTCACTTTCAAGTTATACAAACATCAATTATGCAGGGAATTTAGATGATCGCAAAAGCACCTTAAGGTAGGAGATTGAACTAAAGAGTAAGCGCTCATGCATGTCCATAACTAATCTAAGAAAGTTGAAACTAGGATCCCATATCAATGATGTAGTTTTCTTTATGTCCCCAATAAATGTAGGTCAACTAGTTACATAGATGACGAATTGAATATTGATCATATAAAATCTCAATCTCTGTGGTGAATTTAGATTACCCAAACCTCTATTGTGAATTTAATTCAATATATTCCCTGAGAGAATCCTCAGGCATGCAGAGGTGAAAAGAAGAAAAATAAACAAAATAAATATTTCAATATTGAGCAAGGAGCACATCAAACCCAACACAATGATGGGGGTATAAAGTAAAAGAAAAGAATTGACTTCCTTGTAAAAATTGTGAGGAATACCATTCTGCTCATGAGTTCCCTCAAATGGATGAGATTCATTGATATTTTTCCTAACATAACTATGCTTGTTAGACTACTACTTTGATTAATCCATTTCTATACTAGAAACAACATATGGTCTTCAACTCCTTTGACTCTTAATATCAAGCAAAGACAACAAGTTTAAGCATTTTGGATAAATGAAAGGAAGATGAAAGGGAGAATAATAAGAGCATCACTTTTCTATCAACGTTGTTGGTCATGTTAAATTCTCGATTATATTCCCCATTGGGAAAGTAAGTGGGATCAACATGGTTTTCATATTTTAGGTTTAGCATGAAACCTACTATAACTAAACTAAGTTAATGATACAAGCGTGCAAGTTGTTTTATGTAAAAGAGGGTGTAATATGGTCTAAGGCACTATGGTGCTTGTTATGGATGTTAGTGTAAAACAAAACTGTCCTAAATTGTTGCGTTCATTATTCAATGTGAGAATTCTTCAAATTCTATATTTAATTCTAGAAAATAATTCCATGGCACCAAATATGTAGCCACATAAATGATAATGAATTACAAGCATTAAAGAAAAAATAAATCATATCTATGAGTTAGTTTGTTCCACTCTTGATTTTGATTTTTGTGAACATTAGTTATATGCAAAACATATCCAAGTTCATTTTTTTTGTAGTTCTTACTAATATCCTAGTTCCTCCATTGGGAAAGTAAGTGGGAGCAATGTCGTTTTCATATTTTAGGTTTAGCATGAAACCTACTATAACTAAACTAAGTTAATGATAGAGGTGTGCAAGTTGTTTATTTAACAGAGGGTATAATATGGTCTAAGGCGCTATGGTGCTTGTTATGGATGTTAGTGTAAAACAAAACGGTTCTAAATTGTTGCATGCATTATTCAATGTGATAATTCTTCAAATTCTATATTTAATTCTAGAAAATAATTCCATTGCACCAAATATGTAGCCATATAATTGATAATGGATTACAAGCATTGAATAAAAAAAAATCCTATCTATGAATTAGTTTGTTCCATTCTTGAATTTGATTTTTGTGAACATTAGTTATATGAAAAACATTTCCAAGTTCAATTTTTTTCTAGTTCTTAGCAATATCCTAGTTCCTCGACTTAATTCGTTCATTGATTTATACAGATTCATATTATATGTCATTCATTTATGAATGTTCTAGAAGAATATGCATATATTTTCCTAAAAGTAAAATCTGATTTCTAATCGGTTTAAGGAGATTGAAGAGACTAATAAGAAGATTAAGGTCTTGAGGACTTATAATGGTGGTGAGCTTTTTTATGTACAAATTTATAATCCATATACCTTTGAGTAAAATGAAGTTGAAGAATGGATTAATACACCATCGTTGGAGGGACCTAAGAGTATGCTTAGTGGGCTTAAATTGAATATCTCCATGTTTTCTATTGTTTTGACATATGTTGATATGGTTACTTAAAAGTAGTTAAAGTTCGATGTTGGTTTCAAAACAAATCTTCATTTGGATCATATGGCTAAAAATAAAAGATCTATATAACACAACCAAAGCACTATATTGATAAATAGCTTCAAACAAGCTCAAAAAGTTATATAAAAAACAAAAATGACAAACATTAACCAATTATTTACTTTACAATGCAACTTTTTACTACTATCATCACCATTATCAAGTAATTGTGTATCCCTATATTATTTATTATTACAATTTTATTGAATTGTTTTCTGTTTATTCTTCATCAAATAATTGTTTATCTATACTATATTTACTATTATACTAGATTTACTATTACAATTCCATTAGATGATTTCTGTATATTTTTTTTCATTAACTAGAATAATCTGTGTATTTCTATAATATTTATTATTACAATTTTGTTTAATTAGTTTTTGCTTATTATTTTTTCATTAACTAGTATAAGAATTATCTTCTGCATTTTACATAACTTACGAAACATTCAACCTACAGTAATACTAACTATATCATGAGTCTTCTCAGTTAAGATTGAAAACTATGGTTATGCAGCAAGGTTCGCTTAATTATTAAATATATATATAATTTATTTATATTTATAAATTTTCTGTTTTAAATATATCCATTTCATATATTGCAAGCATTTCATAGAGCAACAAGATAATTATATCTTCATATTTTAAGAAACATTGCAAAACATATGTGGTTATGTTTTAAATAGTGTTCAAAAACTGATCTGGAAATGATTCCAAAAAATATGTAATTGAAAAATTAGTAAGACTACACTTGGGATTTGTTGCTATCTGTAACATTGGCATAAGAGGAATTTTGTTGATTGCGAGCCATCAACTTTCTTCGTTCATATTCTTCCCTAAACTTTTTATTTTCATTCCACATTTCCATGAACTTATCAACCTGCAATTGAATGAATGTGCACTCCGTTAATTTCTCTGGTATATTAAGAAGTTAGAAACCCTAGAAGAAACCAAAAATAAAAATATTATATACCTCAAGTCTTGACCTGTTCTCCAGGTCAGAAACGTTGTGATTGTTCCTGTAGAAATCAAATATCGCATCATCGCTTACGGCCCGCAGTTGCAAAGAGAGCTCATTCTGCAGGAAAGGAAGACATTGGAATAGAAATTAATGACTTCTAGTCAATTAAATTGTAATATTAAATTCTATTGATATAGTTTGAAACTTACGTTTTGATATCGGCGAGTACGTAGTTGATCGAGAGATGGAGAAAGGTGCTTCATGGAAGAACTATATTGTTGGAGAGCTTTCTCCAGAGATCGGATTTCTTAATGAATGTCACGCAACGCTTTCTTCTCATTCCAAATATCTTTCAATTTCCTCTTGATTTCTCCAGATCTTCAACGCTCAAAACTTGTCCTCTTGATTTCTCCAGATCTTCAACGCTCAAAACTTGTCCTCTTGATTTCTCCAGATCTTTTATCTATTTCAGCCGGTGGTTCTCTTCTACTCGCGTATTGTAGCCCTCCCTTAAATTGTACCTCTAGTTTAGCCACCTGCATAAAAAACAAAAGAAGATAGCTGTCAGTAACAATTTAATTTTGTAGTAGAATCAAACTTCAAGGTGATATTGCGCAGCAAACAACAGGCCGCCATACCGCTCGATCAATCTCTTCTTCAGATGAGGGAATATTATGGAAATTGGCAATTCAAATGAAAATGGAAAAATGAATGCACCCTCCAAGGAAAGACAGTTGAAAGAGCGCTCGAGGATAATCGAGGAAAGAGTACCAAGAGCATGCACAAAGTTATTGAAGGGGTGATTCGGTATTGAATGTGATTCACTACCCTTTGTTAGGTGTAATACTGCCAATTTGGGGTATCAATTCAAAGTATGATTGTTGAAAGAAGAATAGAGGCAACACATCGAGAGGACGACGAAGCTCATAGTGACGCTTTGGATATATGTGTGTGTCTGTGTGTATTGAGATCAAGTAAATAGTTCAACGTAGTTTATTATATAAGACTTAACATTTTCCATACAACTATAAAAGATTTAATGTTTGGTACCCAAAACCATGTTAACATTATCATCATTCATAATTTCATTAAACACACAATATTGTCATTCTTCTGCACAATCTCAACCCCTACAACCTTGCTTACATTCAAGGTCTTTTTGTGTGGTATTCTCATGTACCCTACTATCTATGGTAGGTGGGTACTATCACCCATCCTCTATTCTTTCCCATGTCCTACTTCACCTCGAAATTATTTCTTTACAACAATTCATAAAACTTCTATTCTCGGTGGCTTCTTCACACACAATGTAGTTACTAATTTGGTCTTATTTTCATATGGAATGAATGATGAATGCATCAAATGTTGCATAGTCAAATAACAAAGTCCAAAAAAAGATAAAGGTTATAGAGAAAATGAGACAAAAAGTTTGTAAGTGTCAATGGACCACGTAGTTACTGCTTTGGTCTTATTGTCATATGAAATAAATTATGAGTACATCAAATGTTACACAGTCAAATAATAAAGAAAAAAGAAAAAAGAAAAAGATTAAAGGGAAAACGTGACAAAAAATATTTTAAGTGTCAATTGACCACTCAACCAAACAAGAAAGTACCCATACATTATTTTGTAATTGATTTCATCTTTGATTTTACAATTTATGTTCAACCTAAGGAATTTTTTGATATATTAGGGATTGGCCGCAATATTATATCACTTGTGGTCACACAATCATAAAATTGTTATTGATGCATATGTTGCATTTTATATGGGTGAATAATCAATCAAGATTTGGTTCATAATTAAATCAATTGAGTGCATTTACACACATCCTCATGTTTGCTTTTAATAAATTCCAAAAATGAAGTGTACATTAAAGAAATTAGTTCACTTGCTTCTGAAAATTCAAATTAATGAACAACACTTGTCATGGTTTTTTAAGGAAGATGATTTGAGAGGAATGATATGATTCATTGTACCCTATTTTTACAATAGTTTCCTTAGTTTCCTTTAAAACATAAATAGAAGCAATCTGTCCAATTGTAATAGATGTATGAATATATTGTAAACTAATATTGTTATCTAAATAAATGAATAAAATGAATTACTATTATTCTCCTCTCTGGTAACCATTTATTCATATCTGAGTTACTAATATTGTTCTCACTAGTAACTATTCATTCATCGTTTTAGTGTAGTACATAAGTAACTTGAAAATTACTTACTCTACATGGATTTACTTGTGTTAGTGGGGGCATCATTCATATCGTTCTACTCTAGTACATAAGGAACCTGAAAATTACTTACTCCACATGGATTTACTTGTCTTAATGAGGGCATTGGGTAGGTGGGATCGAATTAAAGAATAATTTTTTAATTCAGTAAGAAAAAAATACGAGCATTATTGCCCTGCTATTATTTATTATAAGTACCCAGATAAAAAAAATATATTGATTGGTTATTAAAAATATTAATTAAAAATTTTGATTTTTTAATTTTTTTGAAATGCAATTATTTTTATCCCTTTGGGACGAGCGAGAAGCTCAAGGAAGGCCTGGATGGGTTCAATTTCGAAAACTGACTCCCATGTTCCGCTTAAAAAAATATTAATCTATTCGTTTAAAACAAATTATATTTTTTAATCATGTAAAACTTTTATGCTAAATTTTGATGGCCATCTCCTTCAAACTTCTGATTAGTTTTCCGTCGCTGAAAAATTTTCAGCTTGAGTTACGTGATGATGTCTTACAGTGTGTCTGATAAGAAAACTGCAAAACTTTCTGCAAAATATTTTTCTATGAAAAGTTTTCTTATATGGTATTTATTTCTCTTTGAATTTTCATGCAATCCCATTATTCCATGATCATTTGTTCTAATAAACAAATGATTATCTCCACCAGATTCGAACAAATATTAACTAGAGAGCATCCAAACCATGTAGACATGTGTATCTTATTCAATACCTATACATAAAAAAATAACTTTTTTTTTCAACAAAAACCACGGTTTCAATTGAATACTATTCATTGGATAATTTTGATCAATCATAATCACTAAGTAATTTGTATCCATAATGTTCGTTGTAATATCTTCTTATTAAGTATGCATGAAGAGGACATGAAGGTACTATTCATAAATCCAAGCCAATGGAGTAGGTAGAAAAAATATATGTAGGAAGGACCATTCACCACCGCCGAAGTTTTTGATCTTCAATTCTAGCCCTAAGATGAAATTTCAATAAATAAATAATACATGCATGAAGCAGATTCATAACAATAAGACTCTATTTTATAAAAATGATAATATTGTATTTTTAAACTATCATGGTGTGGGGAAAATTTATTTTTATTTATTTTATTTGTCATAGTAGATTAAAAAATGGCAAATGGGGTAGCAAGCTAAGTGGGCTTGATTGTGGGGTAAAACTCCACAGTTAAGCGCGCTTGAGCCAGAGGAGTTCTGGGATGGTGACCTCCTGGGAAGTCCTGGTTACCGGGTGCAAGCCCCAGAAGTGATGATTGATGCTATGTGATTCGTTCTCCACATTTCACTAGTTTCAATTCCACTTCTTCACCCATGTGAGCATCACAAGATGCAATGAGTGCTAAGTGAACTATTCAAAAATAATGAGTGCTAAGTGAACTATTCAAAAATCATGAGAAATTAGTCAGTTAAGACTACCTATCATGGAAATGGTCATACGTGAATGACTTACTTAATGCAGTTGAATCCCAAAATGATATCTAAAAGAAACAATCTTTAAAATAATGAAAATGAAATATATTATGAAAATTTTCTTTTGAAATAATTTGAGATAATTTCCAAATTAAATTTCATAAATAATTTTTTATTTTAGTGTTCATTTATATGGAAAATAATTTTATATCCTTCTCTAAGGAATTAGAGAAATCTTAAAACCAATAACAAATTTATTTGGATGGAAAATATTTTTGTATGGAAAATAATTTTATATTCTTCCTTGAGGAATTAGAGGCTCGTAAAGGATATTAATGAAACAAAAGGTCATTTAAGCCCAAAATGAAAATATCAATATAGTATATTGGCATGGAAAATTCATTAAATTTACAAGAAATTTCTCAAGGGAGCGTAATTGCAAATGTGATAGGGTCATGCATTGCCCACCAAAGAACATACCATTTTCATCTAACACATCTCAGTGAACATATCAAGAACCTCTGTGACCAATATTTTACAAAATTCCTTTTATAAAATAGGGACATATTTATTTTCCTTTACATTTTATGCATATTGTATTATTGCTTTTTCAATTATCAATTTCATATCAATGTTAATTAGGAAGCAGTTGCATCAAATGTTGCAAAGTAAATGCGGTAAGGCATAAATTTGAGAACAATTGTGACATATAGAGCATTAGTGAATATACAAATTAGTAAACAAAATTTCATTCAAAGCCAATAGATAAAGATAAATCACTTACATTATGCAAAATTTACATATTCTATAACATTTTCAACATAGATTTCCTCTCAATATTCAAAGATGCTCTTTCAAGTTTTAATAGCAAATATTTGATAAAAAAATATGCTCTTTTTCAATATTGAATTGTCTCACTAAAAGCTTATAATATTTTACCACTTCCTCTTAGGGTGATTGGATTTGTCTTTGCTTGTCCTTACCTAACTTCTTTTGGGCATTTGGACTGGTGTGGGAAAGATGAGGTTTACAGAAATCTTTTTTCCAAAATGACATTCAAAATTTACCATTGGATGAATTAGTTTAAATCAAAGCTATGAAATAGATATATCAATAAAGTTAGTTACTGACATAATAACTTTACACTATAAATTTACACTCTTTGATAGGAAAGAAGTGGATATTTCTTTGAGCATTGATTAAATATTTCTTTTAGCTCACATACCAACCTTAATTCACTATTCAAAGGTGCCATTGTGAGTTATATTGGTAGCGACCATGAGTTTTACTTTACTAATCATGATATTTTGCAAGACTTGGCTATGTATTTGACTAGGCAAGGGACTATAAATAAAAAGAAAAGGATTTTTTTCCCTAAGAAAGCAAACTTAATTCCCAAAAAGTAGAAAAAGATTGCAAAGTGTACATTTGATGATGAAATTGTTTCCTTCCACACAAGTTTGGTGCATATTTATTTCTCCTCTCATAGTCATTTTTTATCATTTTTCAATATTGAATTGTCTCACTCGATCAAAATTCTGTAGTATTTTACATTGCATCTCCACAAAGTTTGATTCTTAATGTGTTGATTTATATATTATATGTCAAGGTACAATGGATGATAAGGATTGGTGTGATATTTAAATTTCATAATTTTCGTTAAGTTATTCGAACAAAATTTCTGATACATGAAAAAAGAAAAAACAAAACATGAGTCTACATGTGATTTTTTGTACCATCTATGATTGAAGCAAATAAATTTCAAATTTTTCTTCACATTGTTCAAGCCACATTCTTTGGAAAATTTACGAGCTTTCAACATGTTGCATGGAGATCCATCTTAGCTAAGACAAGGGAGTCAACCCCATAAATGCCTACATCCAATCCTTTCATAATAGAGTAATGGTAGTACAATCTTAGGAATGGATGAATCATGAGAAAGGTTACTCTTGCATAAAGGAAACTATGTCTCTACCATACCCGCTAAATTTTTTCATAATAAGTTCGGTTCAGTTATGCTTAGTAAAAAAATTGATTTAATTTCATAATACATGGTTGGTATGATCCTAGTAGACTATTAATATACAATATTGATAATTGGTGGAGTGTCCACTTAAAATATTTGTGAGAACAATTAATCAGAGTGAAAGAGTATTTCATCTATATGAAAAATGTTATCAACTACTCTCATTTATTTTAATATACAAAACCTAGATTACCAATATAAATATCACAACCAACTTCAATTTCAATACAATAAAAAGATAGAAGTTTGAGTGAAAAATCATCAAAAGTGGTTTCCAGGTTCATCTCAAGTAAAAATAATCACTTCTTACTATCGATTATGCACCTTAGACTAATGATTGCATCGAAAATATGAGAAACCATGAACTTGACTCAAATACTTTTTGATTCCATCAATATTGAAACATTACACAACGGCTCAGTTTCCCTTGTCTTCTTCTACTAATTGTTGTTTTTTTCATTACAATTTTCAACTCTGTCATCACTTGTTGTAGAGAAGTCTGATATGTAGAAAAGGATAAAAATAATATTTGTAATAATTTTGAGAAAGAAGTAGACCATCTTGGAATTGACATTGAGGGATATGTAACTCAAGAGGGTTTTCCAAAAGTTGAATTCAATGGATGTTGAACCGATTGAAGAAAATGGAGATCGAATTGGGGAAGATAGTAGAGACCATGAGGTGAGGATTGAGCCAGTTGAGTTGGAGGATCCTCTTGAAGATGTTTTTGACTCATAAAATATAGACATGGAGAAATTAAAGATAAATTTGGCACTTAAAAGTTAAGAAAGAAAATGTGTTCACATCCATCATGTTCCTCCATTGATGAATTTCTCCCTACCCTTGAAAAGTGCAGTAAAGTTAAATTTGGTATTGAAATATGACTACATTTATTTGGTAAATTTATGAGCTTTCACCATGCTGCATGGAGTTCCATCCTAGCTAAGACAAGTGAGTCAACCCCACAAATTTTTATACCCAATTCTTTCATAACAGAGTAGTAGTAGTACAATCTTAGGTATGGATTAATCATGAGAAGTGATTAATGCCTGTCACAGTGGCACTTGTTGTGGTCACCTCTCTGGTATGGCCACTACCCAGAAAATCATGCGTGTTGGTTACTTTTGAGCTTCTCTCTTCAGTGACTACATTGAGGAAGTCAAACACTACCCCAATTGCCAACATTTTTCCCCAAAGGCAATAGCCCATTTGACTCCCCTCCATCCTGTCATCATAGTCGCTCCTTTCTACAAATAGGCCATTAATTTTATGGAGTGTCGACCACCATCTATTAATAACCATAAGTATACTATTGTGGCAGTTGACTATTTTACCAAATGGGTTGAGGCCATGCCTACGTTCAACAACATGACGGCTAACATCGACATTTTCTTTTTTAACCATGTTATCGCTCGATTTGGGGTTCCAAAACAATTCGTATCTGACCATGGACAACATTTTGAAGGTGAGGTATGGCATGAACTATCCTCACTATTGGGCTTCCAGCACCATTATTCATCATCTTATTACCCCCATGATAATGGACAAGTTAAAGCAGTAAAAAAATTTCTCAAAATGATGCTTCAACAGAGGGTGAATACGTACGAGACTAATAGGCATCTTATGCTCTTCCCAACTTTTTGGACCTATAGAACTTCTGTTAAAACTACCACTAGGTTTATTCCTTTCCACTGTGTTTTTGGCAAGGAGGCAGTTTTACTGATCGAGTGTGAGATCCCTTCCCTTCACCTAGCACTCAAACTTCTCCCCGAAACCCAACCATTAGAAAAATTATTTATCATGCCTGAGTGTGCCTCTGAAGACTATCGTGTCACTTTGAAAACCATTGAAGCAACCAAAAAGTACACTAAAGCCCAGTGTGATCGAAGATTCCACCCTCATGCCTTCCAGGAAGGTGATCTTGTTCTAGTGTATAACAGGCCCATGATACCCTGGGACATGGGAATTTTGAATTGTTATGGCTAGGACCTTAGATCACTTGTGATGACTTAGGGAAGGGGGCCTATCTTCTGAAGGATTTCGAAGGCCAACTTCTTCCTGATCCTCGCAATGCACCCTACCTTAAGAAATTTTACCCATAAGATATCCCATTGATTTGCATGTATTTATTTATGTCATTCATTTAGGTAGGTTAAACATCATCTCATCTTTTGTCTTTTTCAACTTTCAAATGAATCCATCATCCACACTCTATATCAATTATGCCAACAGTGCGAGTCGCTTCTCTAGGAATCTAGCCTCGGAAACATGGGACATTTTCACTCCCTTGCATACGTTAGTCTATGCTAACGGCCTGTGCATTGGATCTTCCACCAATAACCAAGATGAATATGATGCAGTGATTGGTTTATTAGTCGATGTTCTTGCTTATCACATCCTTCATCTTCATGTTCGTTTAGATTACTTGTTTCTTGGCATTCAATTGAATGGTATGTATTATGTGCATAACCATGTCCTATTAGAAAATATCTACAAGTTAAGTTGTTGGTACGTGAATTTGAAACCATTACTTCCAGTCATGTTCCTAGAGCCCAAAATAACTATGTAAATACCATTCCAAACAATATTCTATATTGGAATTTATCACATGTATACCACATAATACAACCATAAACAAAACACATGGTGAACCATCTAATGTGATTATATATATATAATCACATTATGTATCACATAAAACATATGTGTTTGGACTCCACCACTCTAAATACATCTGGTACACCCATAGTATACTGGGCAATGCATAGGTCCCTACATCTCCTTATCATCCTTTGGAGGATCTCGTGCAAAGTTGGGTTGAGATGCTTGAATCCCTTTTTCGAGCACTCGAAACACAATGGCACTCCATAAACTCCTCTTGCTAGGGGGAATCATTCCCACCTTTACATACCAGATCAGTCCCCTCCATCACATATGCTTGCAGGTAATATCCCATGCTTCGGGGCATGATGGTTTTCCACTGGCCATCTTCTAAATTGATTAACATAAGTCTCAACCTAGACCCCACCGAATCTAGGTATGGTCAATTATCCTCCCATTCCTTCTATAATTTGTCCTATCAGCTTTTTTGGCGAGCCATATTCACATCGCATATCATAGATGTTTGATACCATATATTCAAATATTCTACTCTATGTCTTACCACCTTTACCACATAATCCCCATCTTTGACTTAGTGGGTGAGGATGATTCTAGACCTCCTCTAGTATTTCATTCTTGTTTTCCTCTCCCCTTAATTCTTCACCAGGAACCATTGTTCCAAGAAGCATTAAGGTCATCTTTAGACAAGTAAGGCCACTTGTATGAAAGATGCAAATCCCCATTCTGATGGTCATTTTTTTGCTATGATCTCCAAAAGATTTAGGACCTTTTCCACCTCTCCAAATTCACCAAAGCTCAATGCGAAAATGAATTAAATAGGAGGGAAAATGCCCTTTTATAAGAAAACCCCCAATTTTTCTGTCACCCATTTTGACCAAACCGTAGCTCAGTTTGATGAACAATTAGTATTGTTGGAAACATCTCATTGAGTAATATAATGGGTCTTTCTTCATTTTTGATGATCTGACACTTCACCTGGAAGCCATTTTTCCAAGAAGGGTCACTTTGTCGCCTTTCAAAATCAAATTTCTTCATATGTGACACTTGTACTTTGGGGACCACCTTCCCTTGGTGCTTTTCATCTCACATGTCAATTTTCGTCAAGAGCAACCATCATTTGCTAATGTTTTCATGGTCCCCACCAGACCTATTCTGTGTCGTAGCATCATCGAGTCACTATTCAGAGCATCCGTGATGAGTCACCTTTGTAGCCATCAAGTATTTTTCACGTCCCATTGTATCATGTCACAATATTCCATACATATGTGCATACTATTCATCCCGTGTTTCCCATTTTGGCCTTTAGTGACACTGTCCACCATTCCCTCCGGAGTCAAGTCAGTCGCTGTGAGGTCAACCATGCACTTTATGCTCTAACAAGGGAATTTGATTTTTGTCCCTCAGTCCCATATTCCCCATTTTCCCTAGTTTCATTCCATCAGTCACATTAATATTTTCCCTCATACCTTAGTTGAGGATCCTCATTGCCTCACCTATGGCAGGCCCTATTCTGTTGACATCAATACATCTATTCTAGGAGAACAACCTAAAGGGTGGTGTATCTTGGTTCCAGCCTCAACTATTGTTCAGTGCCTCGGGTCAAGCAAAGGGAATCATCATTTCCCTTTGACTTGATGATTTCATGCTCATGATTCATACACTTGATGGTCCAGTGATGTAACAAATTGTACAAGTGATTCCCAGGTGCATGTGATATGTTTCAGACCTCATGAGGGGGTGGCCCTTCAAGTAGCCCCACACATGTGCCGATGAATTCATATTATGCTACAGCCTTAGATGCAATTCTGCAGACTTGATGGGTTCGATTACTGCCACTTGCAACGCTCATAGCATGCATGTTTCCTTTAGATGATCCATTTAGTTTTGTAGAGCCCCTTAGTGTTCAACAGGGGTTTTTTGGTTATTATACCATCCCTCCCACCCATTTTTTGAGGGAAACGCCATTACGTCACATGTACTCAGATGTTATTGTATTCAATCCTAGATCATTTTTTTGCAAGCGTATTATGTATATGGGATACATTGTATTATTTTCTAGCTCATTTATGCCAACATGGCATGTACCATTCAGCATGTACTTTAGTTCTTAGTTTCATTTTGTTAGGCATACCATTATTATTTGTACTTAGTTAACTCGGTGGGTATGGGTATGCCTCCCCCATCTCATTTGATATCAGGTACCACAACATAAAAGGATACTTACATTAGTAAGTTAGTCTTGCCCCCTCAGTCACTATCCTCTTTTGATTCAACTCCATTGATGTCTCTCTCTCTCTAGCTCCCCTTCAGTGTCTAGTGATTGTGTCCTTATAACATACTTCACCCATACGTTTTTCTCCTAACACTACTATGTTGGGGGGAATCTTTTATTACCAAAAACTGACCATCTAGCCATAACCTACTAGATGGATCGAAGTACACCATGTAGAGCCAATTTTACCATAGTGAAATTGCTTTCGCTATAAAAAATTACTTAATAAACCACATTTCTTAAGTTATTTATGGTTAAACCCATGAAGAATAATTAAATAAATCATTATTTATTCAATTATCTTCTAGGAATAACTAATTAAACCATTCTTTAAATAATATTCATTTTCATACTTGTCCCAATCATGAAAAATAATTAGATAAATCATTATTTTTCTTATTTTTCTCTAGGAACAATTAATTAATCATTATTTAGTTATTATTCATTGTCAAGTTTGACTAAATCCTCTAGGAATACTTAAACAAATAATTATTTTTTTATTATTCCTTAACCACATTCCTTGAGATGATAAATAAATCATTTATTTATTTATTATTTCTAAATAACTTAAATAACTAATTTAAATACTTTTTCCCTCAACCAAATATAATAAAACATTCCAAACGGTTAATTCTAGAATTTGGTTAATAATATTTATTATTTTCCATTATTTGAGAATAACCTAATATTTTGTTATAAATTGGAGGGTTTTACATCGATTCTTCACTTCTGATCATTTTCATTGTTGCACTCACTATTGCAGCTCTGATTATTATCACTGTCATTCACCATTTGCCTTTTTCTTTTGAGTTCCCATTGAGCTAAAACATTTGTTTTGTTGGGTTTACACATTGTGGAGAAGAGAGAGACTCTACAAAGTTGAATATATTGAGGATAGCCAAGAACCCATTCCATAGAGGGGGATAGCTAGTGTTATTTGTTCCCTTCATAGGTGTCATCTAATAAAACATATTCTTTATTTCTGGTTTCCATTGGATTATTGGAGTTATTTGCACTTATTTTCTTATTCCATTTTTTTGTTTAACTATTTATGTTGCATAGATCAGGACTTTAGCAGGTTTTGTTTCTATCATTTTCTGTAGATCCACAGTATTTTACAACAATTTTTGTTGTTAAGGTTGTTTGTCATCCATAGTCTAAAGTGGTTTCTTTTCATACACCTTCGAGAAGAACTCTCCATAACACAGAGCTTGGAAAATCTCACTCAAAAGTGGACGATGGTAGTCAAGACCATAAAATTGAAACCCATTATGCAAGCATGCATATGGATGAAGAAGATGCATCAAAGATTGCACAGAGAGAAGCAGGAGCATGTGTATGTGAAGCAAAGAAAGATCATATAAATTCTCAAGGAATCCATTGTAATGTGGATGATACATATGATGGCGAATCCCACTGTGATGAGACAGATGTGGATGATGAATTCAAATTTATATGTGAATTGGTGATTCTAGCCGCAGTTGATGGATTTGGTGAAGTTGAATTGTTAATGAAATTGACAATGAGCACATGCATGGTTAGATAACCCACCATAGTGTGGATGAAAATTATGTTGATGTTATGTGTGGTTTCTTTTTTGAAACAGACATTGATTGTGGCAATATGGTAAGCGCAATGTTTGATGAAACATTGAAGGTTGAAGTTGCCACTATAGCACCAAGATATAAAGCAGTTGGAACTGCTCATGAAGCAGTTTTTCATCTAGCAGCAGTTGATGATCAAGAACAATATAAAGTGATTGAAGAGATTTTGATAAGAATATCCACTCACAACATAATAGTGGAATATACTTTTAGTGAAGTTGAAAAGAAGGTGAAGAAAGAAGTAGAGAAGGAAGCTCTCACTAAAGAGAATAATAAAGATGTTTTTAACATTGTTTTTGAATATGCAAGTGTTCAAAATAGCATGGGCGAGAAAGTTGAAAACAAGGTAGTTAATAAATTTGACGCAGATTTAAAGCTCATTGAAGAATGGATTCAGAAACCAATAGAAAAAATTGATTCGAGTCTTAAAGTAGTAGCTGGAATAAAATAATTGAATGAAATGGTGAATAATGATCTTGAGTGTCCAGAATACAGGGAAAAAACAGTAGTACCTGATGATGAAAGTGAAAAGAATGATATGAAAGACAAGCATGAATGCGTTAAAACCATTTTTCAGCAATTTAATCAAGCAGATATAAGATTATGCTATCAAGAAATATGGAAGAAATAAAGTCAGGAATATGAAGCACAGGAAGGAGAGAAAAGAAGACAGTTTGAAGATGCAATGGTGTGGCAGTAGTCCATGGTTGAACAAATATTTGAAGAGGAAGGTGTAGAAGACAAGATCGGATTGTGTTTTTACAAAAATTCAAGAAAAGTCAAAGAAAAAAAGCAGCAACAGCAAGTAGAGAAATATGGAGCCTAAAACAAGAAAGCGCAATAGAGAATGAAGAAATTTTGAGGATTTAAAATTTGGAAGAAGAGAAAAAGAATCTGAAAAATTGCGAAAATCTTGAGTCATTGTATGCCTAGCTGAGACATAGACCAGTAGACACGTTTAATGATAATTGAGTCAATTTTTATTATAAGCCCAACAGGCACAGTTGAGTCATGTTGAGTTATTGAGTCATACGGTTGTAATTAAGGGGGACTGTTGGAAATTGTAATTACTGCCACATGAGTAGTTGGCTAAATTTAAAGAATTAGTTAACAATGTTGAGCACTCAGTCAAGTCAAGTGATGGATGAAGATTTAAGTGCAGTCCATATTTAGAGTTTCAGTTAACTGAGTTAAGTGTGTGTGCATGTCAATATATTTTAGGTGAGTCGTCGGTCGAAAAGGTTAAATACCCTTCATTGGGTTCATTGTAAGTGTCAAGTTTTGTGTGATCAATAGAAGAGCAACAACTCGTGTGTTTTATGTGTGAATTTGTTTTTTAATCTTCTCTTCCTTTCCAATAGATAGCTCTGCTAGTGTGGTTGGATTATTTGAATTGCCTTCTTTCATTTAGAAACAATTTTCAAAACTTATTTCTTAGACACGCCTTGCTTAATGGTCTCCCAGAGGAATTCATTTAGTTACCCCTTACTTCCCCAATTCTGGATGGCATGATTGCTTAATGGTCAAGTAGTCCATAGAGGATTGACCCTTTTAAAAATTCTCATGCTGGATGGAGGAAATCAACCTGACATGCTAGAATTTAACATTTTGCATAAATAACATAGAGTTTGAAACCCTAGTTGAGCCATATCCCTCAGAACTCTTTCAAACACATATTTTATTTAGGAAAACCCACATCTTAGAATCTCTTTCAGATCCACTAAAACAACCTCAAAAGACTCGAGATTTTCATGCAATGCAATCAAAATAAGTTTTTTATACCGCCTATGCTTTGTTATGCTTCTCTTTGCCTAATTATTGGATGGAATCACCTTAAATGCCATAACGAATCAAGTTTTTTGCAGACAACTGCAATTTTGATACCCCGGTGGATGAAATATGAATCAGACCCTCTCAACATGAGGACCTAGAGGGACTCAGATGATATACAAGGATGAGGTTTCTCTTTCTTACACGTGTTTGAGGACCTTATTGGGATCAACCCAACTCGGGTACCCAACCCGCCTAATGCCTTTTCATATGGATGGAAATCCTATAGACGATGAACAAGCATCAATTGTTTAGGGTGGGAAGGCATTTATATATGTATTTATTGATACCACTCGATTTAGATGAATAGACCAAAGAAATTCTATGGGAATTATGAAAACAAGTGAGTTCCCTCAAGACAAATACAAGTTCTTGACTATACGATGATGCCTTTGAATCCATCAAACCCAATATTCTCTTTAGAAAATACGTGGTTGGAAACATTTTTTCTCGGCACTTTGCCTTGACTTGAATATTTTGGTGCCCATGGTACTTGATTAATACTTGGTCATTTGTGCTTTCTTTTTATATTCACGCCTCTTTACAATTAGAAATATGGATGGGTCATGCCCATCTTGGCTAGATGGAATCCTATTTAACAACTTAATTTGCACAACCCCAGTGACCCAAGTTCATAATAAACCAGCTAGATAAGCTAGGAGACCTTGAGGTATGAATTTTTCATTGATTGAATATTTGATTTGTGTAAAAATTAGTTGAGTCTCATATTTTTATAAATTCGATACCCCTATACTGGATGCATCATGTATAATAAGGTTATTTAGACTATATGCAAAATTTTAAAATATGTATTCAGACCCTTGTGTCTTCTCTCACATTTTGTCTAGTACCTTTTTAATGCCAATTTATTTCTTGTAATTTTGACCTAGTTTTTCTCTGTATCTATTTATAGCATATAAATAGGTCTCGGTTGGGCCACTATCTAAAAACAAAGGTGTTGTAATCTATGGAACAAAAATGATTCCCAAGCCTCTATAACTCCTCAATGGCGAGACATTGGCCTTGCCTCGAATGATACTATTATAACTAGAGACTTTTGGGTTGTATGACTACTTGCTATTCCTCTGCAATAGTTTTTCTTTACACATGAAAAATAATTACCATAATTAACAGATAGAATTTTTTTTTTTAGGAAACACCAAACATTTTTTTATGTAGGGTTTGCAATAATTTGTGGAGTACACAACCAACTATATAAGACAGTAGGGAACAAGCACCTTTTCAAATGCATTAGCCTGATCTAGAGATCAAACCTTCAAACTTCATATGCCCTAACACGCAATACTCTAACCATCAGAGCTTCTGAAAAATTAATCTATATAATTGATATTGTATCTCAAGCATGTCAATCATAGCTTTTAGAAGCTTTGTAACTAGTATAATCTTTGCTCAAAAATTGGGTTATTCTGCCAAAATCGTTCGGCACTTGTATAATTGTAACTGACCTCATCCCTATCACACTTATGCCTATGAAAATGGGGGCTCTAGTGGACAATCTTACCGATTTTGCAGCATCCCTATCAACAAAATCCACAACAGACAAGCTGGGACAGTTCAACGGGTTTTTATAATCTACTGATATTTTGTGAACAAAAAAGAAAATAACAATTTGTAAATCAGTAAAATTCAAGAAATCCATACATTAAATTCCATCACACTTTATGACAATTGAATATTATTATAGAAATATAATGCAAACTCATGCAAAATTTTTAAGGTGCTTTGAGAAACATATCTGAATGGACTGCACTTCTTAGAGAAGGCTTGTTTATACTTAGCTGCAAGGTCCGAAGGTTATTTATTATGTTAAAATTGTCACTCCCTTGCACTCAGCTTCATCCCTTTCAAACTCATGTTGTGTTGGTAGGGTATAGTTTGTAGACAACACTGGGAGTGGGATCTTTGTGCGAAAACACCCCAATTGACCTCACTAATATATATATTGCATACCAAGCTTACAAGTTCGCTTGCAACAGATCACAACAAACCTCTTCATTATATGGTTTTAGCATATTTCTAATTCCAGTTTGGAGAGTAAAAGGGCCATATCTCTTTGACCATTCAAAATGGATTTTATTCTATATCTACTATACCCTCTCATAGCATTTCTATTTGGTTAGAAAAAAAATTACAGGGGCAAAGGAGAGGAGGAGAGGAGTTTTCCTCAAAAATCAATTGTGGCAAGAAAATATTTGGTTGCTACAAGAAAATCATCAGTTGAAGGAAGAAAATCACAACTGGATAGAGACTTAAATAAAACATAGGAATTTACTCACAACAAAACAAAGTAAAAACAAAATGGTTGCCGTAAATCTAGTCGTGAAATTTTAAGACCATATCACAACAAAACATACTTCAATTATGTTTCAAAACATAGTAAAATACATTCATATGATAAATTGGAGGTTGTTTCTCCAAGTAAAACAAAAATATCTTACTTTGATTTAGGCTTCATCATGGGTTGTAGTGTAACTCTTTGTAAAACTCCTTGAAGACTTGTTTTCACGTGCCCACCAATATTTTCTCCACGATTTTCTCCTCACTTACACACTCGACTCTTCTCAACCCTGAAAATGACTTTTACATTCATATTTTTCAAAACATACAACTTTGACTCATTAATACATGACAAATCAAAACATTAATACACAATATGGGCAATTTTACATAATAAATGATTTTATGAACTTGCAGGTGTTGTGGAATGTAGATAATAGTCGCAAAGTGAATGTTTTCCCACGCGTATTTACTAACTCTTCATTAAGTTCCTTAACTATCTAATGTGTTACGGAATGGTTAGTTTTGTACTTTTTCTCAAAACTTCAGTCCTTCCGCCTGCAAACAAAATCGCAACTATCGCCATTGACAATTCCCAAACAATCTCTAAGATAAACAAAATTTTCACGTGCCAATGACTTTGTGAAATTATCAACAAACTATTCCTATGACCTACAATGTTGTTCTCTAATAAAATGATATTTAGCATCAATGTGCTTGGTCCTCTTGTGAAAGAAAAAATTATTTGACAATGCAATTGCAGAAGTGTTGTCACAGAAAATAGTTTTTGCTCCCTCTTGGTCATGGTGAATATCCCTCAACATCCTTCTCATCCAAACTTCTTGACACGTTGCTACTGTTGTGACGACATATTCGACTTCTATTTTTGACGATGACATTATTGGCTACTTCTTGGAGGCCCATGAAATGGCTCCAGAACCCAAATGAAAAACATAGCCTCACGTGCTCTTTCTGTCATTGACACTTCCTGCCCAGTCACTATCGGTGTAACCAACTATCCTGAAATGATTTGTTGTGGCATACAAAATACCATACTCCTTTGTCCCATTGACATGCCTTAGAATTATTTTCGCTGCTTACCAATGCGTCTCCTTGCGTGTCTCCATGAACCTTGACACCAAACTCACTGCATACGTTATATTTTTCCTAGTCACGGTCAAATACATCAAGCTACCTATCATGCTTTTGTATAATGTCAGATTTTCATTACTGATGCAATATTCTTTGCTCAACTTCAACCCCATGACAGTTGGAGTTGGTGTGGGCTTGTTGTTTTGCATATTAAACCTCTCCAAAATGTTTGCTACATACTTTGCTTGGGAAATAAAAATACCATTTTCTGTTTGCTTCACTTCTATGCCCACAAAATACCTTAATAATCCCAAGTTAATCATTTCAAATTCACTCTTCATGACTTCTTTGAAATCAGGGATGAGAAAATCATCAATGCCTATAGAAATCAAATCATCTACATATAAGACAATAATAAGAATCTTACCATCATTGTCTTTGATTTAGAGAGTAGGCTCACCGTCACATTTGTTGAAACAATTTTCCAACAAGTAAGCATCTATTCTGCTATACCATGCATGCATGCAGTTCTTGCTTTAGCCCATAAAGAGCTTTCCTCAACCGATACACATGTCTTCTTATCCTTCTACATCATAACCAGTTGGTTGCACAGCATATACTTCCTCTTTCAGCACCCCATTCAAGAATGTTTATTTTACGTCCATTTGATACACTTTCCATTTATGTTGTGCGATAATCACTAGAACTATACACACTGTCTCTATCCTCATGGTTGGCGCAAACACTTTTGCATAATCTCTTCCATGTTGCTACTTGTATCCTTTGAAAACTAGCCTCTCTTTATGAATTTTAATCTTTCCACCAACATTGCTCTTGGTCTTATAGATACACTTCACTCCAATAACTTATTTTCCTTGAGGAAGGTTCACTAAATCCTATGTGTCATTATTTTCTATTTCTTCCTCCATTGTCGCAACCCGTTTTTCTTATTTGATTACATCCTCAAAATGGATTGGGTCATATACATGAAAAAATAATGCAAATAAGGAATTTAGACCAACATTACTATCAACTTCATCTTTCTCATAAATCTCATCTAAATTTTTGAATTTTGGTCTTCTTGTGCTTGTTGAAGATGGGCTTCACATGTCACTTGGTGTAGCACTTTGTGGCATGCTTGGAGAAGCCCTTTCTTGACTACGTGACATTGTCCTATTATTTGTTGATGGTTTTACTTGCTGCCTTCTTTGTTGTGCTTGAATAGGAGTAGAGGGAGTCACTGTTGAGGAATTCCTTGATGTTGTCAATTCCTCTTTGTCCTCATGTGGTATAAAAGCTTTGACATTGAATGTCTTCTCTAGACTTCCATCCCATGATTCCTCTTCTTTGAAATGCACGTCTCTGTTGATTTTGACCTTCTTGGTTGATGGATTGTAGAGCTTTTATGTCCTAGATTCATCACTATATCCAACAAATATTCATTTCTCCCCCTTGTTGTCCAAATTCTTCCACAACTCATCTAGGAGATGTGCATTCACCACACATCCAAACACTCTCATGTGAGAGCACCATGCTTTCTTCCACTCCATGCCTCTTCAGGAACCACATTCCTGACACTTTTGGTTGGACACCTGTTAATGATATATGTTACGCAAGTGATAGCTTGATCCAGGTGGATATTGGTGGCCACCCGCTAATTCCACGTGGATCCCCTCTAGTGCTTCTTTCAGTTCTTTCAGTTTCCTTAATTATAGCACAGTTTACTATTTTTAGTAGTTTTTAGGGTCCTAAACTTTCGGAGCCGTTTTGAGGCCCTAAACGACGTTTTTTGGGAAATCTAGGAAATCTACCGCCATAAATTTTTCTGTCTAAAAATCGTCTTTTCCGTCGCAGTCCTCAGAGATATCTTTCCAACGGGCTATCATGCGCGTCAAACGGAGATAAGACGATCAATTCACGACCCCGAGAAGTTGATGTACCATTTTACCCAAAAACGGGGCCCACAATTTGGTGTTTCATCTTCCAGGGTTAGGTTTTGGAATGTGAAGGGTTTTTCCATTGTTTCTCAACAATAAATAGGCCTTCGAGCCTCATTGTAAGACAATTCAGAGGCATGTAGCCACACA